>OX030964.1:72500-77500 GCA_943735955.1 Piscicola geometra
CTTTCCACCACCCACCTTCCACCCACCTTCCATCTTCCACCTTCCACCACCCACCTTCCACCCACCTTCCATCTTCCACCACCCACCCACCTTCCATCTTCCACCTTCCATCTTCCACTACCCACCTTCCACCCACCTTCCATCTTCCACCTTCCATCTTCCACCACCCACCTTCCACCCACCTTCCATCTTCCACCTTCCATCTTCCACCTTCCATCTTCCACCACCCACCTTCCATCTTCCACCTTCCATCTTCCACCACCCACCTTCCATCTTCCACCTTCCATCTTCCACCACCCACCTTCCACCACCCACCTTCCACCCACCTTCCATCTTCTACCACCCATCTTCCACCTTCCACCACCCACCTTCCATCTTCCACCACCCACCCACCTTCCACCTTCCATCTTCTACCACCCATCTTCCACCTTCCACCCACCTTCCACCCACCTTCCATCTTCCACCTTCCATCTTCCACCTTCCACCTTCTACCACCCATCTTCCACCTTCCACCACCCACCTTCCACCACCCACCTTCCACCCACCTTCCACCCACCTTCCATCTTCCACCTTCCACCTTCCACCACCCATCTTCCACCTTCCACCACCCACCTTCCACCACCCACCTTCCATCTTCCACCTTCCACCCACCTTCCATCTTCCACCTTCCACCACCCACCTTCCACCCACCTTCCATCTTCCACCTTCCATCTTCCACCACCCACCTTCCATCTTCCACCTTCCATCTTCCACCACCCACCTTCCACCACCCACCTTCCACCCACCTTACATCTTCTACCACCCATCTTCCACCTTCCACCACCCACCTTCCACCACCCACCTTCCATCTTCCACCACCCACCCACCTTCCATCTTCCACCTTCCATCTTCTACCACCCATCTTCCACTTTCCACCCACCTTCCACCCACCTTCCATCTTCCACCTTCCATCTTCCACCTTCCACCTTCTACCACCCATCTTCCACCTTCCACCACCCACCTTCCACCACCCACCTTCCACCCACCTTCCACCCACCTTCCACCCACCTTCCATCTTCCACCTTCCATCTTCTACCACCCACCTTCCACCCACCTTACATCTTCTACCACCCATCTTCCACCTTCCACCACCCACCTTCCACCACCCACCTTCCATCTTCCACCACCCACCCACCTTCCATCTTCCACCTTCCATCTTCTACCACCCATCTTCCACTTTCCACCCACCTTCCACCCACCTTCCATCTTCCACCTTCCATCTTCCACCTTCCACCTTCTACCACCCATCTTCCACCTTCCACCACCCACCTTCCACCACCCACCTTCCACCCACCTTCCACCCACCTTCCATCTTCCACCTTCCATCTTCTACCACCCATCTTCCACCTTCCACCACCCACCTTCCACCTTCCATCTTCCATCTTTTACCACCCATCTTCCACCTTCCACCACCCACCTTCCACCACCCACCTTCCATCTTCCACCTTCCACCCACCTTCCATCTTCCACCTTCCACCACCCACCTTCCACCCACCTTCCATCTTCCACCTTCCATCTTCTACCACCCATCTTCCACCTTCCACCACCCACCTTCCACCAACTGACAGGACGTAGGGCAGGTGTACGCAGGCGACATCTGCGCCTTGTTTGGACTCGACTGCGCCAGTGGTGACTCCTTCGTCTCCAAGGCTGCCACCAACATCTCCATGGTGAGTGTTCCTCCTTCCTTCCTTCCTTCCTTCCTTCCTTCCTTCCTTCCTTCCTTCCTTCCTTCCTTCCTTCCTTCCTTCCTTCCTTCCTTCCTTCCTTCCTTCCTTCCTTCCTTCCTTCCTTCCTTCCTTCCTTCCTCTTCTAATGCAATTGCTGAATTCACTCACAGCCAATTTATGTATTTTTGCCTCGTTCAATACACCCATCATGCAAACTAAAAGGTAGTTGCTTGTGACAAACCACGACCGAAGGGATGACTTTCCAGTCCCTGTTGTAGCTACTGCATACAATTCCTTCTGATTTGTCAGCGTTCAGTTCCACCTTGTTGGCTCTGGTCCAAGCTTCAACCCTGCTGATCACAGACTGCACCCTGGATGCCGCTCATTGATCGTCCTGCTCGTGGCCCATACAGCGATGTCATCCGCATAGCCACTGATCTCCACTTCCTCAGTGTCTTCCCTGAGCAGGTCACTGGTGTAGAGAAGGAAAAGAATCGGAGACAGCACAGCTCCCTGGGGCAGACCCTGCGTCATCTTTTTCCACTTGCTCTCACCATCACCAAGACGAACCATTGCTTTGCGGTCTTCCAGGAAGCATTTGACCCATTCAAGCATCCTCAGAGGCAACTTGAGGTCGTTCAGCTTCATTAGCAGTCTTTCCCGCCATACACGGTCGTAGGCTTTGCTGCAATCAAGTAAGGCTGCGACGGTTCTTTTTGTCGGAGTGGATTGGAAGTAGAGGTCGGACATGGACGATTTTTCATTCCCGGTCCCGTCCCGTTCCCGAAATTTGTTTTCCCGTCCCGTCCCGTTCCCGATGGGACATCAGAATTTTGATTCCCGTCCCGTCCCGTTCCCGAAATTTGTTTTCCCGTCCCGTCCCGTTCCCGATGGGACATCAGAATTTTGATTCCCGTCCCGTCCCGTTCCCGCAACTCGATTCACGGTCCCGACCCGTTCCCGAAACTTTTTTGTTTTTTTATTCATTTTCGCTGCCGTTTTCACTGGTCCCAAACTTGCTAGTTCTAACATTTCTTACAATTTATTATTTGAAAGTCAGAGAATATTTCTTTTAATAAAATAAAAAAAAACACGATTTAAATTTCAAATATTTATTGAAATGAAAGTATTGAAGTTAGTCATTGTTTTTGAGTAATTCAATCAAGTCTTTATTGCTTTTCACACGGGTTAAACCGTTAAGAGTTTCAGCTTTCAAATGAGAGGATTTTGGGTCTGAAGTTAAACGACCACATATTAAAAAATTCCGTTCACAGGGAATATAACTTGCAGATATACTAAACAAAATTTTGGCTACTTCTTGTTGTATTTTAAAATTGCTCATTTTACTCCAATAAAATAAAACATCTTTATAATCTTCGATTTTGTTGGGACGTAATTGTGAATATTTGTACAATTCATCCTCTTCTGAATTTTTTTCTTCGTTCATTATTATTAATTCTTCAATAATGATAGAAATATGTTTTTTGACAACATTCTTATTCTCCACAACTGCAAATATAAAATCATTCGTATAATTTGTTAGTATTATAATTTTATTATAATTTTTTCGTTATAAAAACAAACATAATAGGTCTAAATAACCATCATTTGTTTTTTTTCTCAACGGCACTGCAGCTTGGTCTGGCTGTACAAAATAGATTTAAATTTTCTCTAATGAAAGTCTTGGTATTTATTTCTTTTCTATCCCAAACTTTTTTTCTATTATTCTTTCATACTGTGGATGCAACAGACATGCTGTCATATGAATGAGATCAATGGCATCTTTTCTTTTGTCGAAATGATCAACTGAACAATCATTTGGAAATTAATCATTCAAATTCAAAGTATTAATTTATAAAATTAAAATAATATAACTGACCATTTTGATTTCATCTGAAAAGTTTTCATCATCACCCATTTGTTCTAATCTCCCTAATCTTTGGACTCACCATAACAACTTCAAATGTAGTGTTGGAGATTTCGACATTGGCAATGGTGGCTTCGTTACACATTTCTATTGCATTTAATACTTATTTTAAGTACGGAGTATCGATGAAATAAAGATTTTCATACTTAGAAGTTTGCTGAAAAATCATTGTTAAAAAATCCAATCCCAATAACTGTCATTCCCGTTTTTCCCGTTCCCGATTTAAAAGTTGATTCCCGTTCCCGTCTTTTCCCGTTCCCGATTTGAAAGTTGATTCCCGTTCCCGTTCCCGTCCCGAAAACCTATTCCCGGTTCCCGACTTTTCCCGTCCCGAAATTAATTTTCATTCCCGTTCCCGCGGGAGTCCCGCGGGTACCCGCGGGTACCCGGTCAGATCGGGTACCCGGTCCGACCTCTAATTGGAAGCCATCGTAGATGTCCTGTGACAGGCGCAAGCAGTGCTGCTCCGTTGATTTCAAACAGTAGCCTAGCCTGTTGGCTAGCATCTTTTGTTGATTTATTTTCTTTTATTTTACTTATTATAGCTTATATTAATATTGATCATCACTACTCTATCATAATCATCACCACACTACTATCATCATCAACTAACCACCATCATCATCAGCACTACATTACCATTACCATCACCACAATACCATCATCATCTTCACCACTCTTCCATCACCACAACACCACTACACAATCACTTTTCTACCATTCCACCACCATCATCATCACCATCATCACCACCATCACTCGACAACCCATGCCACCACCATTTTCATCACCATCTTCATCACCATCTTCATCACCATCACTCGACAACCCCATGCCACCACCACCATCATCATCACCATCTTCATCACCATCACTCGACAAACCATGCCACCACCATCTTCATCACCATCTTCATCACCATCACTCGACAACCCCATGCCACCACCATCTTCATCACCATCTTCATCACCATCACTCGACAACCCCATGCCACCACCACCCTCATCATCACCATCATCATCACCATCTTCATCACCATCACTCGACAACCCATGCCACCACCATCTTCATCACCATCACTCGACAACCCCATGCCACCACCATCTTCATCACCATCTTCATCACCATCACTCGACAACCCCATGCCACCACCACCATCATCATCACCATCATCATCACCATCTTCATCACCATCACTCGACAACCCATGCCACCACCATCTTCATCACCATCTTCATCACCATCACTCGACAACCCCATGCCACCACCACCATCATCATCACCATCATCATCACCATCATCATCACCATCTTCATCACCATCACTCGACAACCCCATGCCATCACCATCTTCATCACCATCTT
>OX030964.1:82500-102500 GCA_943735955.1 Piscicola geometra
TATCACTCCTCCATCCTTCACTCTCCTCACACCTTCATCCCTTTATCACTCCTCCATCCTTCACTCCCCTCACACCTTCATCCCTTTATCGCTCCTCCATCCTTCACTCCCCTCACACCTTCATCTCTTTATCACTCCTCCATCCTTCACTCCCCTCACACCTTCATCCCTTTATCACTCCTCCATCCTTCACTCCCCTCACACCTTCATCCCTTCATCACTCCTCCATCCTTCACTCCCCTCACACCTTCATCCCTTTATCACTCCTCCATCCTTCACTCCCCTCACACCTTCATCCCTTTATCACTCCTCCATCCTTCACTCTCCTCACACCTTCATCCCTTTATCACTCCTCCATCCTTCACTCCCCTCACACCTTCATCCCTTTATCACTCCTCCATCCTTCACTCCCCTCACACCTTCATCCCTTTATCGCTCCTCCATCCTTCACTCCCCTCACACCTTCATCCCTTCATCACTCCTCCATCCTTCACTCCCCTCACACCTTCATCCCTTTATCACTCCTCCATCCTTCACTCTCCTCACACCTTCATCCCTTTCTCACTCCTCCATCCTTCACTCTCCTCACACCTTCATCCCTTCATCACTCCTCCATCCTTCACTCCCCTCACACCTTCATCCCTTCATCACTCCTCCATCCTTCACTCCCCTCACACCTTCATCCCTTCATCACTCCTCCATCCTTTACTCCCCTCACACCTTCATCCCTTTATCACTCCTCCATCCTTCACTCTCCTCACACCTTCATCCCTTTCTCACTCCTCCATCCTTCACTCTCCTCACACCTTCATCCCTTCATCACTCCTCCATCCTTCACTCCCCTCACACCTTCATCCCTTTATCGCCGTCACTCTTAACCCTTACCCTCCATCATCACCATGGCCACCACCATCATCATCACCACCATGGCCACCACCACCATCACCATCATCACCATGGCCACCACCACCATCTCTCACCGTGCTTGCCTCTCTCTTCTCCTCCCTCTCTCACCATACTTGCCTCTCTCTTCTCCTCCCTCTCTCACCATGCTTGCCTCTCTCTTCTCCTCCATCTCTCACCATGCTTGCCTCTCTCTTCTCCTCCCTCTCTCACCATGCTTGCCTCTCTCTTCTCCTCCCTCTCTCACCATGCTTGCCTCTCTCTTCTCCTCCCTCTCTCACCATGCTTGCCTCTCTCTTCTCCTCCCTCTCTCACCGTGCTTGCCTCTCTCTTCTCCTCCCTCTCTCACCATGCTTGCCTCTCTCTTCTCCTCCCTCTCTCACCGTGCTTGCCTCTCTCTTCTCCTCCATCTCTCACCATACTTGCCTCTCTCTTCTCCTCCCTCTCTCACCATGCTTGCCTCTCTCTTCTCCTCCCTCTCTCACCGTGCTTGCCTCTCTCTTCTCCTCCCTCTCTCACCATGCTTGCCTCTCTCTTCTCCTCCCTCTCTCACCGTGCTTGCCTCTCTCTTCTCCTCCCTCTCTCACCATGCTTGCCTCTCTCTTCTCCTCCCTCTCTCACCATGCTTGCCTCTTTCTTCTCCTCCCTCTCTCACCGTGCTTGCCTCTCTCTTCTCTTTTCATCTCTCACCGTGCTTGCCTCTCTCTTCTCCTCCCTCTCTCACCATGCTTGCCTCTCTCTTCTCCTCCCTCTCTCACCGTGCTTGCCTCTCTCTTCTCCTCCCTCTCTCACCATGCTTGCCTCTCTCTTCTCCCTCTCTCACCATGCTTGCCTCTCTCTTCTCCTCCCTCTCTCACGGTGCTTGCCTCTCTCTTCTCCCTCTCTCACCATGCTTGCCTCTCTCTTCTCCTCCCTCTCTCACCATGCTTGCCTCTCTCTTCTCCCTCTCTCACCATGCTTGCCTCTCTCTTCTCCTCCCTCTCTCACCGTGCTTGCTTCTCTCTTCTCCTCCCTCTCTCACCATGCTTGCTCTCTCTTCTCCTCCCTCTCTCACCATGCTTGCCTCTCTCTTCTCCCTCTCTCACCATGCTTGCCTCTCTCTTCTCCTCCCTCTCTCACGGTGCTTGCCTCTCTCTTCTCTTTTCATCTCTCACCGTGCTTGCCTCTCTCTTCTCCTCCCTCTCTCACCTTGCTTGCCTCTCTCTTCTCCTCCCTCTCTCACCGTGCTTGCCTCTCTCTTCTCCTCCCTCTCTCACCATGCTTGCCTCTCTCTTCTCCTCCCTCTCTCACCATGCTTGCCTCTCTCTTCTCCTCCCTCTCTCACCATGCTTGCCTCTCTCTTCTCCTCCATCTCTCACCATGCTTGCCTCTCTCTTTTCCTCCCTCTCTCACCGTGCTTGCCTCTCTCTTCTCCTCCCTCTCTCACCGTGCTTGCCTTTCTCTTCTCCTCCCTCTCTCACCGTGCTTGCCTCTCTCTTCTCCTCCCTCTCTCACCATGCTTGCCTCTCTCTTCTCCTCCCTCTCTCACCATGCTTGCCTCTCTCTTCTCCTCCCTCTCTCACCATGCTTGCCTCTCTCTTTTCCTCCCTCTCTCACCATGCTTGCCTCTCTCTTCTCCTCCCTCTCTCACCATGCTTGCCTCTCTCTTCTCCTCCCTCTCTCACCATGCTTGCCTCTCTCTTCTCCTCCCTCTCTCACCATGCTTGCCTCTCTCTTCTCCTCCCTCTCTCACCATACTTGCCTCTCTCTTCTCCCTCTCTCACCATGCTTGCCTCTCTCTTCTCCTCCCTCTCTCACCATGCTTGCCTCTCTCTTCTCCTCCCTCTCTCACCATGCTTGCCTCTCTCTTCTCCTCCCTCTCTCACCATGCTTGCCTCTCTCTTCTCCTCCCTCTCTCACCATGCTTGCCTCTCTCTTCTCCTCCCTTTCTCACCATGCTTGCCTCTCTCTTCTTCTCCCTCTCTCACCATGCTTGCCTCTCTCTTCTCTTCCCTCTCTCACCATGCTTGCCTCTCTCTTCTCCTCCCTCTCTCACCATGCTTGCCTCTCTCTTCTCCTCCCTCTCTCACCGTGCTTGCCTCTCTCTTCTCCTCCCTCTCTCACCGTGCTTGCCTCTCTCTTCTCTTTTCATCTCTCACCATGCTTGCCTCTCTCTTCTCCTCCCTCTCTCACCATGCTTGCCTCTCTCTTCTCCTCCCTCTCTCACCATGCTTGCCTCTCTCTTCTCTTTTCATCTCTCACCATGCTTGCCTCTCTCTTCTCCTCCCTCTCTCACCATGCTTGCCTCTCTCTTCTCCTCCCTCTCTCACCATGCTTGCCTCTCTCTTCTTCTCCCTCTCTCACCATGCTTGCCTCTCTCTTCTCCTCCATCTCTCACCATGCTTGCCTCTCTCTTCTCCTCCCTCTCTCACCGTGCTTGCCTCTCTCTTCTCCTCCCTCTCTCACCATGCTTGCCTCTCTCTTCTCCTCCTTCTCTCACCGTGCTTGCCTCTCTCTTCTCCTCCCTCTCTCACCATGCTTGCCTCTCTCTTCTCCTCCCTCTCTCACCATGCTTGCCTCTCTCTTCTCCTCCCTCTCTCACCATGCTTGCCTCTCTCTTCTCCTCCATCTCTCACCATGCTTGCCTCTCTCTTCTCCTCCCTCTCTCACCATGCTTGCCTCTCTCTTCTCCTCCCTCTCTCACCATGCTTGCCTCTCTCTTCTCCTCCATCTCTCACCATGCTTGCCTCTCTCTTCTCCTCCATCTCTCACCATGCTTGCCTCTCTCTTCTCCTCCCTCTCTCACCATGCTTGCCTCTCTCTTCTCCTCCCTCTCTCACCATGCTTGCCTCTCTCTTCTCCTCCCTCTCTCACCATACTTGCCTCTCTCTTCTCCTCCCTCTCTCACCGTGCTTGCCTCTCTCTTCTCTTTTCATCTCTCACCATGCTTGCCTCTCTCTTCTCCTCCCTTTCTCACCATGCTTGCCTCTCTCTTCTTCTCCCTCTCTCACCATGCTTGCCTCTCTCTTCTCTTCCCTCTCTCACCATGCTTGCCTCTCTCTTCTCCTCCCTCTCTCACCATGCTTGCCTCTCTCTTCTCCTCCCTCTCTCACCGTGCTTGCCTCTCTCTTCTCCTCCCTCTCTCACCGTGCTTGCCTCTCTCTTCTCTTTTCATCTCTCACCATGCTTGCCTCTCTCTTCTCCTCCCTCTCTCACCATGCTTGCCTCTCTCTTCTCCTCCCTCTCTCACCATGCTTGCCTCTCTCTTCTCTTTTCATCTCTCACCATGCTTGCCTCTCTCTTCTCCTCCCTCTCTCACCATGCTTGCCTCTCTCTTCTCCTCCCTCTCTCACCATGCTTGCCTCTCTCTTCTTCTCCCTCTCTCACCATGCTTGCCTCTCTCTTCTCCTCCATCTCTCACCATGCTTGCCTCTCTCTTCTCCTCCCTCTCTCACCGTGCTTGCCTCTCTCTTCTCCTCCCTCTCTCACCATGCTTGCCTCTCTCTTCTCCTCCTTCTCTCACCGTGCTTGCCTCTCTCTTCTCCTCCCTCTCTCACCATGCTTGCCTCTCTCTTCTCCTCCCTCTCTCACCATGCTTGCCTCTCTCTTCTCCTCCCTCTCTCACCATGCTTGCCTCTCTCTTCTCCTCCATCTCTCACCATGCTTGCCTCTCTCTTCTCCTCCCTCTCTCACCATGCTTGCCTCTCTCTTCTCCTCCCTCTCTCACCATGCTTGCCTCTCTCTTCTCCTCCATCTCTCACCATGCTTGCCTCTCTCTTCTCCTCCATCTCTCACCATGCTTGCCTCTCTCTTCTCCTCCCTCTCTCACCATGCTTGCCTCTCTCTTCTCCTCCCTCTCTCACCATGCTTGCCTCTCTCTTCTCCTCCCTCTCTCACCATACTTGCCTCTCTCTTCTCCTCCCTCTCTCACCGTGCTTGCCTCTCTCTTCTCTTTTCATCTCTCACCATGCTTGCCTCTCTCTTCTCCTCCCTCTCTCACCATGCTTGCCTCTCTCTTCTCCTCCCTCTCTCACCATGCTTGCCTCTCTCTTCTCCTCCCTCTCTCACCATGCTTGCCTCTCTCTTCTCCTCCCTCTTTCACCATGCTTGCCACTCTCTTCTCCTCCCTCTCTCACCATGCTTGCCTCTCTCTTCTCCTCCCTCTCTCACCATGCTTGCCTCTCTCTTCTCCTCCCTCTCTCACCATGCTTGCCTCTCTCTTCTCCTCCCTCTCTCACCATGCTTGCCTCTCTCTTCTCCTCCCTCTCTCACCATGCTTGCCTCTCTCTTCTCCTCCCTCTCTCACCATGCTTGCCTCTCTCTTCTCCTCCCTCTCTCACCATGCTTGCCTCTCTCTTCTCCTCCCTCTCTCACCATGCTTGCCTCTCTCTTCTTCTCCCTCTCTCACCATGCTTGCCTCTCTCTTCTCCTCCCTCTCTCACCATGCTTGCCTCTCTCTTCTCCTCCCTCTCTCACCATGCTTGCCTCTCTCTTCTCCTCCCTCTTTCACCATGCTTGCCACTCTCTTCTCCTCCCTCTCTCACCATGCTTGCCTCTCTCTTCTCCTCCCTCTCTCACCATGCTTGCCTCTCTCTTCTCCTCCCTCTCTCACCATGCTTGCCTCTCTCTTCTCCTCCCTCTCTCACCATGCTTGCCTCTCTCTTCTCCTCCCTCTCTCACCATGCTTGCCTCTCTCTTCTTCTCCCTCTCTCACCATGCTTGCCTCTCTCTTCTCCTCCCTCTCTCACCGTGCTTGCCTCTCTCTTCTCCTCCCTCTCTCACCATGCTTGCCTCTCTCTTCTCCTCCATCTCTCACCATGCTTGCCTCTCTCTTCTCCTCCCTCTCTCACCATGCTTGCCTCTCTCTTCTCTCTCTCTCACCATGCTTGCCTCTCTCTTCTCCTCCCTCTCTCACCATGCTTGCCTCTCTCTTCTCCTCCCTCTCTCACCATACTTGCCTCTCTCTTCTCCCTCTCTCACCATACTTGCCTCTCTCTTCTCCCTCTCTCACCATGCTTGCCTCTCTCTTCTCCTCCCTCTCTCACCATGCTTGCTTCTCTCTTCTCCTCCCTCTCTCACCGTGCTTGCCTCTCTCTTCTCCTCCCTCTCTCACCATGCTTGCCTCTCTCTTCTCCTCCCTCTCTCACCGTGCTTGCCTCTCTCTTCTCCTCCCTCTCTCACCATGCTTGCCTCTCTCTTCTCCTCCCTCTCTCACCATGCTTGCCTCTCTCTTCTCCTCCCTCTCTCACCATGCTTGCCTCTCTCTTCTCCTCCCTCTCTCACCATGCTTGCCTCTCTCTTCTCCTCCCTCTCTCACCATGCTTGCCTCTCTCTTTTCCTCCCTCTCTCACCATGCTTGCCTCTCTCTTCTCCTCCCTCTCTCACCATGCTTGCCTCTCTCTTCTCCTCCCTCTCTCACCATGCTTGCCTCTCTCTTCTCCTCCCTCTCTCACCATGCTTGCCTCTCTCTTCTCCTCCCTCTCTCACCATACTTGCCTCTCTCTTCTCCCTCTCTCACCATGCTTGCCTCTCTCTTCTCCTCCCTCTCTCACCATGCTTGCCTCTCTCTTCTCCTCTCTCTCTCACCATGCTTGCCTCTCTCTTCTCCTCCCTCTCTCACCGTGCTTGCCTCTCTCTTCTCTTTTCATCTCTCACCGTGCTTGCCTCTCTCTTCTCCTCCCTCTCTCACCTTGCTTGCCTCTCTCTTCTCTTTTCATCTCTCACCATGCTTGCCTCTCTCTTCTCCTCCATCTCTCACCGTGCTTGCCTCTCTCTTCTCCTCCCTCTCTCACCATGCTTGCCTCTCTCTTCTCCTCCCTCTCTCACCATGCTTGCCTCTCTCTTCTCCTCCCTCTCTCACCATGCTTGCCTCTCTCTTCTCCTCCCTCTCTCACCGTGCTTGCCTCTCTCTTCTTCTCCCTCTCTCACCATGCTTGCCTCTCTCTTCTCCTCCCTCTCTCACCATGCTTGCCTCTCTCTTCTCCTCCCTTTCTCACCATGCTTGCCTCTCTCTTCTCTTTTCATCTCTCACCATGCTTGCCTCTCTCTTCTCCTCCCTCTCTCACCATGCTTGCCTCTCTCTTCTCCTCCCTCTCTCACCGTGCTTGCCTCTCTCTTCTCCTCCCTCTCTCACCATGCTTGCCTCTCTCTTCTCCTCCCTCTCTCACCGTGCTTGTCTCTCTCTTCTCCTCCCTCTCTCACCATGCTTGCCTCTCTCTTCTCCTCCCTCTCTCACCATGCTTGCCTCTCTCTTCTCCTCCCTCTCTCACCGTGCTTGCCTCTCTCTTCTCCTCCCTCTCTCACCATGCTTGCCTCTCTCTTCTCCTCCCTCTCTCACCATGCTTGCCTCTCTCTCCTCCTCCCTCTCTCACCATGCTTGCCTCTCTCTTCTCCTCCCTCTCTCACCATGCTTGCCTCTCTCTTCTCCTCCCTCTCTCACCATGCTTGCCTCTCTCTTCTCCTCCCTCTCTCACCATGCTTGCCTCTCTCTTCTCTCTCTCTCACCATGCTTGCCTCTCTCTTCTCCTCTCTCTCTCACCATGCTTGCCTCTCTCTTCTCCTCCCTCTCTCACCATGCTTGCCTCTCTATTCTCCTCCCTCTCTCACCATACTTGCCTCTCTCTTCTCCCTCTCTCACCATACTTGCCTCTCTCTTCTCCCTCTCTCACCATGCTTGCCTCTCTCTTCTCCTCCCTCTCTCACCATGCTTGCTTCTCTCTTCTCCTCCCTCTCTCACCATGCTTGCCTCTCTCTTCTCCTCCCTCTCTCACCATGCTTGCCTCTCTCTTCTCCTCCCTCTCTCACCATGCTTGCCTCTCTCTTCTCCTCCCTCTCTCACCGTGCTTGCCTCTCTCTTCTCTTTTCATCTCTCACCGTGCTTGCCTCTCTCTTCTCCTCCCTCTCTCACCTTGCTTGCCTCTCTCTTCTCCTCCCTCTCTCACCGTGCTTGCCTCTCTCTTCTCCTCCCTCTCTCACCATGCTTGCCTCTCTCTTCTCCTCCCTCTCTCACCATGCTTGCCTCTCTCTTCTCCTCCCTCTCTCACCATGCTTGCCTCTCTCTTCTCCTCCCTCTCTCACCATGCTTGCCTCTCTCTTCTCCTCCCTCTCTCACCATGCTTGCCTCTCTCTTCTCCTCCCTCTCTCACCATGCTTGCCTCTCTCTTTTCCTCCCTCTCTCACCATGCTTGCCTCTCTCTTCTCCTCCCTCTCTCACCATGCTTGCCTCTCTCTTCTCCTCCCTCTCTCACCATGCTTGCCTCTCTCTTCTCCTCCTTCTCTCACCATGCTTGCCTCTCTCTTCTCTTCCCTCTCTCACCATGCTTGCCTCTCTCTTCTCCTCCCTCTCTCACCATGCTTGCCTCTCTCTTCTCCTCCCTCTCTCACCATGCTTGCCTCTCTCTTCTCCTCCCTCTCTCACCGTGCTTGCCTCTCTCTTCTCTTTTCATCTCTCACCGTGCTTGCCTCTCTCTTCTCCTCCCTCTCTCACCTTGCTTGCCTCTCTCTTCTCTTTTCATCTCTCACCATGCTTGCCTCTCTCTTCTCCTCCATCTCTCACCGTGCTTGCCTCTCTCTTCTCCTCCCTCTCTCACCATGCTTGCCTCTCTCTTCTCCTCCCTCTCTCACCATGCTTGCCTCTCTCTTCTCCTCCCTCTCTCACCGTGCTTGCCTCTCTCTTCTCCTCCCTCTCTCACCTTGCTTGCCTCTCTCTTCTCTTTTCATCTCTCACCATGCTTGCCTCTCTCTTCTCCTCCATCTCTCACCGTGCTTGCCTCTCTCTTCTCCTCCCTCTCTCACCATGCTTGCCTCTCTCTTCTCCTCCCTCTCTCACCATGCTTGCCTCTCTCTTCTCCTCCCTCTCTCACCATGCTTGCCTCTCTCTTCTCCTCCCTCTCTCACCGTGCTTGCCTCTCTCTTCTTCTCCCTCTCTCACCATGCTTGCCTCTCTCTTCTCCTCCCTCTCTCACCATGCTTGCCTCTCTCTTCTCCTCCCTCTCTCACCATGCTTGCCTCTCTCTTCTCTTTTCATCTCTCACCATGCTTGCCTCTCTTCTTCTCCCTCTCTCACCTTGCTTGCCTCTCTCTTCTCCTCCCTCTCTCACCATGCTTGCCTCTCTCTTCTCCTCCCTCTCTCACCATGCTTGCCTCTCTCTTCTCCTCCCTCTCTCACCATGCTTGCCTCTCTCTTCTCTTTTCATCTCTCACCATGCTTGCCTCTCTCTTCTCCTCCCTCTCTCACCATGCTTGCCTCTCTCTTCTCCTCCCTCTCTCACCATGCTTGCCTCTCTCTTCTCCTCCCTCTCTCACCGTGCTTGCCTCTCTCTTCTCCTCCCTCTCTCACCATGCTTGCCTCTCTCTTCTCCTCCCTCTCTCACCGTGCTTGCCTCTCTCTTCTCCTCCCTCTCTCACCATGCTTGCCTCTCTCTTCTCCTCCCTCTCTCACCATGCTTGCCTCTCTCTTCTCCTCCCTCTCTCACCATGCTTGCCTCTCTCTTCTCCTCCCTCTCTCACCGTGCTTGCCTCTCTCTTCTCCTCCCTCTCTCACCATGCTTGCCTCTCTCTTCTCCTCCCTCTCTCACCATGCTTGCCTCTCTCTTCTCCTCCCTCTCTCACCGTGCTTGCCTCTCTCTTCTCCTCCCTCTCTCACCTTGCTTGCCTCTCTCTTCTCTTTTCATCTCTCACCATGCTTGCCTCTCTCTTCTCCTCCATCTCTCACCGTGCTTGCCTCTCTCTTCTCCTCCCTCTCTCACCATGCTTGCCTCTCTCTTCTCCTCCCTCTCTCACCATGCTTGCCTCTCTCTTCTCCTCCCTCTCTCACCATGCTTGCCTCTCTCTTCTCCTCCCTCTCTCACCGTGCTTGCCTCTCTCTTCTTCTCCCTCTCTCACCATGCTTGCCTCTCTCTTCTCCTCCCTCTCTCACCATGCTTGCCTCTCTCTTCTCCTCCCTCTCTCACCATGCTTGCCTCTCTCTTCTCTTTTCATCTCTCACCATGCTTGCCTCTCTTCTTCTCCCTCTCTCACCTTGCTTGCCTCTCTCTTCTCCTCCCTCTCTCACCATGCTTGCCTCTCTCTTCTCCTCCCTCTCTCACCATGCTTGCCTCTCTCTTCTCCTCCCTCTCTCACCATGCTTGCCTCTCTCTTCTCTTTTCATCTCTCACCATGCTTGCCTCTCTCTTCTCCTCCCTCTCTCACCATGCTTGCCTCTCTCTTCTCCTCCCTCTCTCACCATGCTTGCCTCTCTCTTCTCCTCCCTCTCTCACCGTGCTTGCCTCTCTCTTCTCCTCCCTCTCTCACCATGCTTGCCTCTCTCTTCTCCTCCCTCTCTCACCGTGCTTGCCTCTCTCTTCTCCTCCCTCTCTCACCATGCTTGCCTCTCTCTTCTCCTCCCTCTCTCACCATGCTTGCCTCTCTCTTCTCCTCCCTCTCTCACCATGCTTGCCTCTCTCTTCTCCTCCCTCTCTCACCGTGCTTGCCTCTCTCTTCTCCTCCCTCTCTCACCATGCTTGCCTCTCTCTTCTCCTCTCTCTCTCACCATGCTTGCCTCTCTCTTCTCCTCCCTCTCTCACCATGCTTGCCTCTCTCTTCTCCTCCCTCTCTCACCATGCTTGCCTCTCTCTTCTCCTCCCTCTCTCACCATGCTTGCCTCTCTCTTCTCCTCTCTCTCTCACCATGCTTGCCTCTCTCTTCTCCTCCCTCTCTCACCATGCTTGCCTCTCTCTTCTCCTCCCTCTCTCACCACGCTTGCCTCTCTCTTCTCCTCCCTCTCTCACCGTGCTTGCCTCTCTCTTCTCCTCCCTCTCTCACCATGCTTGCCTCTCTCTTCTCTTTTCATCTCTCACCGTGCTTGCCTCTCTCTTCTCCTCCCTCTCTCACCATGCTTGCCTCTCTCTTCTCTTTTCATCTCTCACCGTGCTTGCCTCTCTCTTAGACTTTCTTTGTATTCGCCATAATCTAATTCACTCTTTCCAATGATATTTTCTCTTTCGTTTTATTATCACTCATCCAATCCTATTTTCTTCCCACCTACCCACCCACCTACCTCTCCATTCATCTCCCCACTTACCTTCCCATCCACCTACCCACCCACCAACCTCTCCATTCATCTCCCCACTTACCTTCCCATCCACCTACCCACCCACCAACCTCTCCATTCATCTCCCCACTTAACTTCCCATCCACCTACCCACCCACCTACCTCTCCATTCATCTCCCCACTTACCTTCCCATCCACCTACCCACCCACCAACCTCTCCATTCATCTCCCCACTTACCTTCCCACCCTCCACGCACGCAGCCATTCAGTTCGGCATCTGGAACATCTTGGAGCCAGTGATGATGGTCGAGGTGACAGCCCCTCAGGAGTTTCAGGGAGCGGTGATGAGCAGTCTCTCGAAGCGACAGTCGGTCGTCGTCGCTCAGGAGCAGAACGATGGCTACTTCAGCATCTTCGCTGAGGTGGCTTCATCTTCACTCACCTACCCATCACTTATATTCACCTCCACACACCCACCACCCTAACAAACCCATCACCACACACCTATCCACTTATTCCCACTCACCCACCCCCACCCACAGGTGCCTCTGAACGAAATGTTCGGCTACTCGACAGAACTGCGCACACTGACTCAAGGCAAGGGAGAGTTCGCGATGGAGTACCGGAAGTACTGTCCTGCCCTGGCCGAGACGATGCAGCAGTTGGTGACGCAGCACCAGGAGTCCCTCGCCAAGGCCGTTGAAAGCAAGAAGAAGAAGAGGTCCTAGGCTCTGTGCCTTGTGTATGTGCTTGTATGTGCCTGTTCGTTCTTTTGTGTGTGCGTGTATGGGTTTGAATGTGCTTATGTGTGTTGTTGTGTGCGTGTATGTGCTTATGTGTGTTCGTGTGTGCGTGTATGAGCGTGTGGTCTTGTGTGTGATTTATGTGCTTTTGTGTGATTTGTGCTTGTGTGTGCATGCGTGTTTGGGACACAGATTTTTATTCAATGGTTTCAGTCGGTGGTGAGGTTATGGGGTTCTTTGTTACGGGATTGAGGGGGCTGGGTTGCCGCTGTATGATTTTAATTGTATTCATTCTCAATTTAATTTAGGCTTTTATAGTCAAAACCATAGATATCCTACAAACAACAAGTAGTATAGATACGCCATCTGTATTAATCACCAATGCAAGAGACGGTTATTCAAATTGTCCAACATAGAAACAAAAGTATACCATGACTTTGTTTATTTCTGTATCAAAAAGAGCCATATTCTATTTGTAAAATTTCTAATTCTAAGATATTCTAATTTTATAATATTAAATATATTTATTATACTTACCAGTTGTTAAAAAAATACTTATGGTTTATATTTTAATTGTTGGATTGAGTTTTATTTCTTGAAATTGGTAACCGAACATTTCAGTCTCAGTCTCTCAGTCAGGGGCGGCGATTTGTAGAAAATCTTGGGAGGGTCCACCCCAGGATTAGAATCAAAGAACTGGTATCGGCCAATTCAGTGACAGCGATTCTATTTAGTATTGGTTGCTGTATTGCGAATTATTTTTGTATCAACTACTAATATTTGTATGGCCAACCATTAAAAAATATTCGATACTTAATAAAAAATATTTTTCTATTGCCACTTTAAGCGATTTGAAGAAAAAAACGATTTTAATAGCTTTTATTATTGGTCATCTATATAAATTCAATTACAACTAGCCATCAACCCTACTAATATCCAAACCACCACTCTAAAAATATAACCACGGTCCACGAGTTTGAAGAAAAATTTAACTTTCTTTTCAAGTTTTTAGTGATTTGAGAAAAAAATGAAATTTTGCACTGCGTGCTATAGATTCAATTAATGTTATTATTATGTTTTTCCATTCATTTACTTTTTTTTCTCAATGATTTTATAACGACTAAAAAAAGTTTCCACAAATCTTTTTACTATTTTGAAAAATCTATTTATCAGTTCTTTTTCTAAAAAAATACATTTGCATAACATTAAAATAACTATTTAAAAAATGTGCGCAGATTTGTATCCATATGCCTATGTTCCAATAAAATAGTGAAATTCCTTTCAATAGTGTCAAACGTAACAATAAATGAATAATAATTAAATTTCCGGACAATCTGTTTTTACAGTCATCATATTATAAAAGTATATATAAATGTCAAGTCACTAAAAATTATAATATCAATATAACATAAATATATAGCATAACTAACTAGGTAGACCAGGCATAAATCTGTATTCCTTTTGTTGATGAAACTCTAACGATAAATAAACACTTTATTGGGTTAACCAGTCGAACAGACAGATAAATATACACGCTGGGTCAAAAAAAACATGCCGCTATATATTTGTATATAACATTGGCAAATGTAAAACGATTTTCAATTTTTTCACAGTTTGACTCAGAAATGAATAAAGAGCAAGATTTGAGAAAAATTTATTTTGACCCTTTTAATCTGTAATACATTCACCTTATGAAGTTGAAACAAATGTGAAAATATCGAAATATGTTTGTGTTTTATAATACAGTTTTCGCTATTTTCACACTTGTTTTAGTTTCACTAGGTGAAAAGAATGCACATTAAAAGAATCTAAATAAATGTTATAACATCTTGTTTTCCATTCATTTCTGAGTCAAATAGTTGAAAAAAATTTCAAATAGATTTAAATTTGCCAAATTTATAAACAAATGTACATTGGGAAATTTTTTTGGCCCACTGTGTATATTCAGATAACATAGAATACCTTCTCTGTCTGTTCTCCTATCTTCTCCCCACAGCTCGCTAACTCCAATTTCCAAAAAGACCCCTTTGAATGTCTGACCGACTGGCAAATTCTTTTGCTAGCTTTTTTAAATCTATACTGTCAAGTATATCCTGATGTGCATGACAAACGGCCAGTGAATTCAAGCCAGGCTGTGTCATAGTTGCACGCAACCATGTCTTAAGACGCCGCAAAGCACTAAAAGATCTTTCTGCAGTACAGGACGTTGTTGGACAAACAAGCATCAACCTGATCAATCTTTCAACCTGAGGAAAGAGATGTCTGACTTCCGGGATCATAGCTTGCATTATTTGTTGCACTTGGATAAAGTTCTGTATTCATTCTGGTCTTTAAACATAGCTAACTGTGAACAAAGACTATTTGCATTTAACTCACGATACTGCTTACAAATATCATGGTTCACTTCACCAGTTAGCAAAATTTTCTCCAGCTGCAAGTATGAACGCAAACCAGGAGAATCTCGATTGAACCTTTCTGTGAGTTGCATGATTGCAATGTCTATGACAGCGTAATAAGCTGCTCGATAATGTTCCTGTGGTGTTGTTGCTACATAAGCTGGGCCCAGACCACAATACTTTTGGGGCGGCTTTCGCACCCGAGGTACAGCAATCGGCTCGAGATCATATGCCAAAACCATACTGTTGACATCTCTGAAAATGGCGTTAAACTGTTCATCTGATCGTAGGCGACGCAGTTCTTGCACAACTGAATCAGTCGCTACAACCATTCCACTGACCGTGGCACTTGCTGACTGCAACGACTTGTTTAACTGTTCCAGAAGTGGAAACACCAAAACAACTACCTTGAGGACCAGTGCAGTAGTGCCCTGTTGAAGGTGATAAAAAAAGGCCTCGAGCCTTCACAGCGTTTTCATCAGCAGTACCATTAGAAGCTAATGATTCCAAGCTAACAAGTATTATTTCATAATGTTCAAGCACAGAAGACACTGCAGATACTCTGGTCAGTCATCTTGTAGGACAAATAGGTTTTATACTATACTTCTTATTCAGTGGCTCATCAGAAAAGGCAATTATAAGAGACACTAATGCATCACTAAACTGCTTCTTGACCTTTCCTGAACGATTGGACAAGGCACCTAACTCTTGGACAAAATGAAGTGAATTGCTCACAAAGGGATTTGCGGCAGCTGTATGCTGGGCAACAAGATTTGCACAGTGTGCAGAAAAGTGGAAAAACAATGCACGCGGATGCTCACTGCTGATAAAAGCCTGACAACCTTTATATCGGCCGCTCATGTTAGCAGCGCCGTCATAAGTCTGTGCTCTGAGGTTTTCTATAGGTAGCATAATTCTGATCAGAACATCTTTTACTATAACAGATAATGTTTTTCCGATCGTGTCTGGTGGGCTGAATAAACCAATAAACTGTTCATTAACATTTAGAGCTTCATCAACAAAACGAATGCATATCGATTCTTGCTCTAACCCATTGCAGTCTTGTGTGCCGTCAACCACAACACCAAACTGGCATGATTCGGCATTAACAGTGCACACTGTGTTTCTAACGATAGAATGAGCTAAAAGCATCAGCATTTCATTTTGGAAGTCATGCGATATGAAACTTGTAGTTTGATTTAACCACAACTTTAGTTTATTATGTCTTTCAGCTAGCAAAGCCAGTAATTGATTATAATTGCCATTCTTTTCAATATGCCCTCGAAATGGTAAAGCCTGGCGTGCAAGAAAGCGTATAACGGAAAAAAGCTGCGAAAGACAACCACGATTACCTGCTTGCTCAGTGAGCTTGTGCTTGGAAAGCTGTGCACAAATAGACGGTTTCTTCAATTGTTGAAGTTGGAATACAGCGTGAGAGTGGCATGCTGATTTTTCATGCTTTTCAAATTTTTCAATTGCTTTTTTCCAGTTAACAAAACCATTGTCTATGAAGGCGTCTTCATTTTGTGTGGTTAATGATAATAAAGACAGGCTTTTAGCTTTTGAACAATGGAAGCATAAAATTTTGTTTATCTCGGTTACATGGAGCCAATGAAAGCGCTTAAACCATGCCGATTGGAATGTGAGAATTTCCTTTCTCTTTCCAACAAGTATTTCCTGTTTTAAAAGATGCATTACAGATAATGGCTGATTAGGAGCATCAAAGACAGTATTTTCTTGAATATTTGTAGATGACTGTGTGTTGACTGCTGTAGTTGGACATTCAACTTTTTCTGAAGTACTTCTGCTACTTTGATAATTAGATGTTTCTATTGATTTACCCTGTATTCAAACATTAGTAAATATTAAAAAAATTAAAGAAAGTTTTTTATAGTTATTTCTTACTTACAAAGCTTGAAAACTGATGAACTGAAAGTGTAACCTCGTGTTCGAGTTCAAAGGAATCAGTGCATAAACACCTTTTTTTAGTTTTGTCAAGATATTTATACATGATAAAACAGGTAAAACAGTATAAACGAAATTTTAGAAACAATTTAAATCCGTCTGCTTGCAAAAAGTAAACCGGTCTTTTCGGAAAAGCATCCCTACTTTAATAAAATGTTTTAATCTTTGGAAGTAGTTTGTTCTATTTTTAGATTTAGAAAGCAGTGCATGTCTAAACTATTTTTAGCAATCAGCTTAGCTTGAAAGTCCCAAGATAGGATGAATCATATATGTATAAATTATACATTGTATAATACATGTATTATATTGGATGAATATTGTGGTAGCGTCTTTTTTTGCTTCGCGATTCGCAATTATCGAATTGATTTTTTTTTCTTTTTTAATTTTGCTTATTTG
This sequence comes from Piscicola geometra, assembly GCA_943735955.1. Classification (NCBI taxonomy): domain Eukaryota; kingdom Metazoa; phylum Annelida; class Clitellata; order Hirudinida; family Piscicolidae; genus Piscicola; species Piscicola geometra. The sequence continues at coordinate 98,913 of OX030964.1, forward strand.
AGACAGCTCATAGAGCTTTGTTCCTTAATAAATTTTTTTTAATGTTTGAAGCCTTTTGAAATTCATCTAAAAAATTGAAAGGGCCGATATTAAGGTGGACCTCAGAATTCCCCAAGATCGTCACCCATGCAAAATAAGTAATATAATATGAATGATTTTATTATAAAAGTGTAAATCTGCCTGCTTGCAAAAAATGAACCGATATTTTCTGAAAAGCGTCGTTGAATGTCTGCTTGCGAAAATTGAAAAATCAGAAAATTATTTTTATAAAATATAATATCTTAATTTATATCCATAAGTAAAAAAAAAATAGGTGAAAGAGTATTTGAGTAAGCAAATCATAATTTAGCTTCAGGCAGTTATCATAACTACGCCTACACAAAATATATTACTGAAGAAAATTCTGTTTTATGCTATGGTTGACGATCATGCTTGTATTAAAATATGAGTTGAGAAATTATTTCATTAAAAAAATTGAGAGTTAAGATGGACTCCAGGACCCCAATAGCATCGCTGCCCATACATACTCACAATTTATTACTGCATGAAACAATTTTATTCCATGGTTGACGATTATGATCAAATCAAAATAGAAATAGAAAAAAAAATGTTGAAAAAAGTGGGGGGATCCACATTAAGGTGGACCCCCCCACTAAAAAAAAGTGGGGGGGTCCTGACCCCAGGACCCCTCCAGGATCGCCGCCCATGCTCTCATTCGATCGTTTCCAGCTTTGAACAACAACAATACACTGCCGAACTTCAAAAGACTGTGACCAGAGATTTTTTTATATATTCTAAGATATTCAATCTTAGTTAGTGAAGCCCTCCAAGAGCCTCTCTTGTTGGGAGCTAGGGAGGACTTAGTTTCATTAGTTACTTTTTTCATGTTCATCATTGTTTTAAATAAAATTTATACAGACTCTATCTTTCATTTGTTTTATTTTATTCAATAAAATGTTTTCATATGGAAACAACTATGACAACATTTGTTTTATTTTATTCAATAAAATGTTTTCATATGGAAACAACTATGACAATCATGGCAAAACAACTATGTATTTTTATTAAAAAGCTGGACTTAGATAAAAGATCAATCAAATATATATAAATAATTAATATGAAGAATAAAATAATTTAAATTTATACATGGGATATGGTTCATAATTTTCTGAAGAGAAATGCAGACTCATTCATGGTCTTTTAAAATCTTTTCTTTATTTCTGAATATGACCAACTTTCATTCGTCCTTCATTGAGTCTTTTAGAAATCTTTAAATTTAAATTGTAAAAAAGCTCAATAATATTTATAATTAGTAGCTAATTATAATGTTTGAATTTATAAATATGTGAGGAAAAAATTTATGTAATAGATTAATTGATTGATTGGGTGAAATTGTGGCTTAATTTAATATTCAAAAAGTTGAAAAATAAAATAAAAAACTACTTAGACAATGATACAAGCATTGTCGTATTTTATGGCTAATGAAATACTTGTGAAAAAACTGTTTTTTTGTCATTACTCAGTAATGATTACTGCAACCTGGAACCGCACATTGATAAGACATGTTAAGATAAGATGAGTTATTATTATTAATTTATTATTATATTTTTTAAAACAATTTATTGTACAAAATAGTTAACAATTAGTTAATAAATCGCAAGAGAAATAATAATTGGAAAACAATTGCATAGATGAAAAAGCACTAAGATTGTTCAAAAAATTATTATATATTTTAGAAATAGTTTTCATACATTTGGTGAAAAAATATTTTAAAAATTTTAAATACATTTTAAACAGCATTTAAATGTTTTATTTATTAGGAATAATTAGACTATTTAACCTATGTTGAACCAGGTTCGCATTTGCCACCTACAAGTTTTCACTACGTATGGTCAAAACTAATTTTAAAAAGTTATGAAATAATAATTATGGTTCACTTTTAACTGTATTCATTACCTAGGAATCTAGTATATGCATACTATATGTATTTGCCTAAGAATATTTTATTATTTCAATAATTTTTATTTAAAATACCTTCTTTAAACTCAATCAACCTTTAACCACCTTCTTTAAACCCAATCAACCCTTAACCACCTTCTTTAAACCCAATCAACCCTTAACCACCTTCTTTAAACCCAATCAACCTTTAACCACCTACATTAAACCCTTAACCACCTTCTTTAAACCCAATCAACCTTTAACCACCTACATTAAACCCTTAACCACCTTCTTTAAACCCAATCAACCCTTAACCACCTTCTTTAAACCCAATCAACCTTTAACCACCTACATTAAACCCTTAACCACCTTCCTCAAACCCAATCAACCCTTCGAAAGTTATTCAATTTTTAAACTCCCGAAAAGTGAGCGATTTGGCGAATTATTTTCAACGCTTAAGCCAAAAAAATACATAAGAGTTTGACAGGACGACGTCGCGACGTTATTTCATTATAACTTTTTTGATGAGTGTCATTTAATGTTGAAACTTGACAAGATCATGTATTTTAAAAAAAAAAGTAGTATTTAAAAAATTCATAATAAAATAAAAGATTTTAAACCGTTTATTTTTTACCAAACTAAATAAATCTTTAAAAGCACATAAACTTTATGTTGGAATAAAAAACGAAATTCTACTTATTTAAAAAAAAATTATGAACAATAAAAAGTGAAAATGAATAAAATTAAAAGAATTATAATTATTTCAATAAAACAACTAAATTTGTATTAACAATAAAAAGCGAGAGTTCTTCAATTATTGTCTTTTTGAAATTTAAAGTTTTAATTCTTTCTAGAATGTCTTTTTGGATTGAACAGTTAATGGTATTTTTTTTGAACAATTTCAAACTAAAAATGTGTTCAAAGACAGTTTTGGCACAATTATTTTTAAAGATGGAGGAAGAAATTCTAAATTCATGAATGATCCTAGTTTTTTTCTTTTTTGTTAGATTTATTTTCTTTTTAGCAACACTACACACCTTTGAGTAAAAAACCAATGCAGGGCCCGCGCTGGGTCAAAATTTTGTGGGGCCAATTTTTTTTAAAGTCCCATGTATAAGGCGCACTTATTTATTTTTAAACTCACCCTCAATAAGCTCCTAGTCGGCTTCAAATCAATAAACCCCCCACATAGAGAGTGTCTTCTTCGTTTTATAATTGTTCTAATTTTTATTTTTATTTGTATAAAGTGAGCGTTAAGTATTTTTTTAAGACAATGAAGAAAACATTAAATTTATTCATTACAAGTTAACACGGATTATAGCTATAATTTATAAAGAATCTTTTAGACAAATATAAATGTAATGTTAAAAAAACTGGTTTATGCATATTCAAACTGATATAATATATATATTTATAATATTTATCAAGTCAAATTTTATTAAGTTTTGTCTAATGAATCCTCTTTCACACTCTACAGTTGATACTGGCGATAGTAACAATCGTTTGGCAGCTTCCGCTGATGCTGGATAAGAATGAGAGTTTTTAATGGACAAATTAGTTGTAGATTTTATGTCAGTGACTGACTTATTACCTGAGCTATGGCTGGCTCGAGTGAAGTTGGCGAAGCTGAATAGTTCAGGTTGTGAGCTC
>OX030964.1:160000-162500 GCA_943735955.1 Piscicola geometra
TGGTGATAGTGATTTTTTGGCGGTGATTGTCATGGTGGGGTGGGTGAGGTTGGATTATTGAGGATGATCGTGTGTTTATATATATATTTTAATTTATATATATACATATATTGGTAATGGTCTAAAAACCGTTTTATTTAACAAATTTATTTGAAGAGCGCCTTTGTTCACTTAGTAAAGGGCGCTATACAAATCATTAGTGATTGATTGATTGATATTGCTTATTTACATATATTGCATATTTACATATATTACATATTTACATATATTGCATATTACTTATATTGCATATTTACATATATTGCATATTTACATATATTGCATATTTACATAAATTACATATTTACATATATTGCATATTTACACATATTGCATATTTACATATATTGCATATTTACATATATTACATATTTACATATATTGCATATTTACATATATTGCATATTTACATAAATTGCATATTTACATGTATTGCATATTTACATATATTGCATATTTACATATATTGCATATTTACATATATTGCATATTTACATATATTGCATATTTACATATATTGCATATTTAACCCTTACCCTAACCCTAAATCTAAACCTAACCCTAACCCTAACCCTAACCCTAACCCTAACCCTAACCCTAACCCTAACCCTAACCCTAACCCTATCCCTAACTCTAACCCTAACCCTTACCCTAACCCTAACCCTAACCTTAACCCTAACCCTAACCCTAACCCTAACCCTAACCCCAACCCTAACCCTAACCCTAACCCTAAACCTAACCTTAACCCTAACCTTAACCCTAACCCTAACCCTAACCCTAACCCTAACCCTAACCCTAACCCTAACCCTAACCTTAACCCTAACCCTAACCCTAACCCTAAACCTAACCCTAACCCTAACCCTAACCCTAACCCTAACCCTAACCCTAACCCTAAATCTAACCCTAACCCTAACTCTAACTCTAACCCTAACCCTAACCCCAACCCTAACCCTAACCCTAACCCTAACCCTAACCTTAACCCTGACCCTAACCCTAACCCTAACCCTAACCCTAACCCTAACCCTAACCCCAACCCCAACCCTAACCCTAACCCTAACCCTAACCCTAACCCTAACCCTAACCCTAACTCTAACCCTGACCCTATCCCTAACCCTAACCCTAACCCTAACCTCAACCCTAACCCTAACCCTAACCCTAACCCTAACCCTAACCCTAACCCTAACCTTAACCCTAACCCTAACCCTAACCCTAACCCTAACCCTACTCCCAACCCTAACTCTAACCCTAACCCTAACCCTAACCCTAAACCTAACCCTAACCCTAACCCTAACCCTAACACATATATTGCATATTTACATATATTGCATATTTACATATATTGCATAATTACATATATTGCGTATTTACATATATTGCATATTTACATATATTGCGTATTTACATATATTTCATATTTACATATATTGCCTATTTACATATATTGCATATTTACATATATTGCATATTTACATATATTGCATATTTACATATATTGCATATTTACATATATTGCATATTTACGTATATTGCATATTTACATATATTACATATTTACATATATTGCATATTTACACATATTGCATGTTTACATATATTGCATATTTACATATATTACATATTCACATATATTGCATATTTACATATATTGCATATTTACACATATTGCTTATTTACACATATTACATCTTTACATATATTGCATATTTACATATATTGCATATTTACATATATTGCATATTTACATATATTGCATATTTACATATATTGCATATTTACATATATTGCATATTTACATATTTTGCATATTTACATATATTGAATATTTACATATATTGCATATTTACATATATTACATATTTACATATATTGCATTTTTACATATATTGCATATTTACATATATTGCATATTTACATATATTGCATATTTACATATATTGCATATTAACATATATTGGATATTTACATTTCTTGCATATTTACATATATTGCATATTTACATATATTGCATATTTACATATATTGCATATTTACATATATTGCATATTTACATATATTGCATATTTACATATATTGCATCTTTACATATAACGCATATTTACATATATTGCATATTTACACATATTGCATATTTACATATATTGCATATTTACATATATGGCATATTTACATATATTGCATATTTACCTATATTGCATATTTACATATAATGCATATTCACATATATTGCATATTAACATATATTGGATATTTACATTGATTGCATATTTACATATATTGCATATTTACATTTATTGCATATTTACATGTATTGCATATTTACACATATTGCCTATTTACATATATTGCATATTTACATATATTACATATTTACATATATTGCATATTTACATATATTGCATATTTACATATATTGCATTTTTACATATATTACATATTTACATCTATTGCATATTCACATATA
>OX030964.1:185000-190000 GCA_943735955.1 Piscicola geometra
TATATTGCATATTTACATATATTGCTTATTTACATATATTGCATATTTACATATATTGCATATTTACATATATTGCATATTTACATATATTGCATATTTACATATATTGCATATTTACGTATATTGCATATTTACATATATTACATATTTACATATATTGCATATTTACACATATTGCATGTTTACATATGTTGCATATTTACATATATTACATATTCACATATATTGCATATTTACATATATTGCATATTTACACATATTGCTTATTTACACATATTGCATCTTTACATATATTGCATATTTACATATATTGCATATTTACATGTATTGCATATTTACATATATTGCATATTTACATATATTGCATATTTACATATATTGCATATTTACATATATTACATATTTACATATATTGCATATTTACATATATTGCATATTTACATATATTGCATATTTACATATATTGCATATTTACATATATTGCGTTTTTACATATATTGCATATTTACATTTCTTGCATATTTACATATATTGCATATTTACATATATTGCATATTTACATATATTGCATATTTACATATATTGCATATTTACATTTATTGCCTATTTACATATATTGCATATTTACATATATTGCATATTTACATATATTGCTTATTTACATATATTGCATATTTACATATATTGCATATTTACATATATTGCATATTTACATATATTGCATATTTACATATTTTGCATATTTACATATATTGCATATTTACATATATTGCATATTTACATATATTACATATTTACATATATTGCATATTTACATATATTGCATATTTACATATATTGCATATTTACATATATTGCATATTTACATATATTGCGTTTTTACATATATTGCATATTTACATTTCTTGCATATTTACATATATTGCATATTTACATATATTGCATATTTACATATATTGCATATTTACATATATTGCATATTTACATTTATTGCCTATTTACATATATTGCATATTTACATATATTGCATATTTACATATATTGCTTATTTACATATATTGCATATTTACATATATTGCATATTTACATATATTGCTTATTTACATATATTGCATATTTACATATATTGCATATTTACATATATTGCATATTTACATATATTGCATATTTACATATATTGCATATTTACGTATATTGCATATTTACATATATTACATATTTACATATATTGCATATTTACACATATTGCATGTTTACATATGTTGCATATTTACATATATTACATATTCACATATATTGCATATTTACATATATTGCATATTTACACATATTGCTTATTTACACATATTGCATCTTTACATATATTGCATATTTACATATATTGCATATTTACATGTATTGCATATTTACATATATTGCATATTTACATATATTGCATATTTACATATATTGCATATTTACATATATTACATATTTACATATATTGCATATTTACATATATTGCATATTTACATATATTGCATATTTACATATATTGCATATTTACATATATTGCGTTTTTACATATATTGCATATTTACATTTCTTGCATATTTACATATATTGCATATTTACATATATTGCATATTTACATATATTGCATATTTACATATATTGCATATTTACATTTATTGCCTATTTACATATATTGCATATTTACATATATTGCATATTTACATATATTGCTTATTTACATATATTGCATATTTACATATATTGCATATTTACATATATTGCATATTTACATATATTGCATATTTACATATTTTGCATATTTACATATATTGCATATTTACATATATTGCATATTTACATATATTACATATTTACATATATTGCATATTTACATATATTGCATATTTACATATATTGCATATTTACATATATTGCATATTTACATATATTGCGTTTTTACATATATTGCATATTTACATTTCTTGCATATTTACATATATTGCATATTTACATATATTGCATATTTACATATATTGCATATTTACATATATTGCATATTTACATTTATTGCCTATTTACATATATTGCATATTTACATATATTGCATATTTACATATATTGCTTATTTACATATATTGCATATTTACATATATTGCATATTTACATATATTGCTTATTTACATATATTGCATATTTACATATATTACATATTTACATATATTGCATATTACTTATATTGCATATTTACATATATTGCATATTTACATATATTGCATATTTACATTTATTGCATATTTACATTTATTGCATATTTACATATATTACATATTTACATATATTGCATATTTACGTATATTGCATATTTACATATATTACATATTTACATATATTGCATATTTACTTATATTGCATATTTACATATATTGCATATTAACATATATTGCATAATTACATATATTGCGTATTTACATATATTGCATATTTACATATATTGCGTATTTACATTTATTGCATATTTACATATATTGCTTATTTACATATATTGCATATTTACATATATTGCATATTTACATATATTGCATATTTACATATATTGCATATTTACATATATTGCATATTTACGTATATTGCATATTTACATATATTACATATTTACATATATTGCATATTTACACATATTGCATGTTTACATATATTGCATATTTACATATATTACATATTCACATATATTGCATATTTACATATATTGCATATTTACACATATTGCTTATTTACACATATTGCATCTTTACATATATTGCATATTTACATATATTGCATATTTACATATATTGCATATTTACATATATTGCATATTTACATATATTGCATATTTACATATTTTGCATATTTACATATATTGCATATTTACATATATTGCATATTTACATATATTACATATTTACATATATTGCATATTTACATATATTGCATATTTACATATATTGCATATTAACATATATTGCATAATTACATATATTGCGTATTTACATATATTGCATATTTACATATATTGCGTATTTACATATATTGCATATTTACATATATTGCTTATTTACATATATTGCATATTTACATATATTGCATATTTACATATATTGCATATTTACATATATTGCATATTTACATATATTGCATATTTACGTATATTGCATATTTACATATATTACATATTTACATATATTGCATATTTACACATATTGCATGTTTACATATATTGCATATTTACATATATTACATATTCACATATATTGCATATTTACATATATTGCATATTTACACATATTGCCTATTTACATATTTTGCATATTTACATATATTGCATATTTACATATATTGCATATTTACATATATTACATATTTACATATATTGCATATTTACATATATTGCATATTTACATATATTGCATATTTACATATATTGCATATTTACATATATTGCGTTTATACATATATTGCATATTTACATTTCTTGCATATTTACATATATTGCATATTTACATATATTGCATATTTACATATATTGCATATTTACATATACTGCATATTTACATATATTGTATATTTACATATATTGCATATTTACATATATTGCATATTTACATTTATTGCCTATTTACATATATTGCATATTTACATATATTGCCTATTTACATATATTGCTTATTTACATATATTGCATATTTACATATATTGCATATTTACATATACTGCATATTTACATATATTGCATATTTACATATAGTGCATATTTACATTTATTGCCTATTTACATATATTGCATATTTACATATATTGCATATTTACATATATTGCTTATTTACATATATTGCATATTTATATAAATTGCATATTTACATATATTGCTTATTTACATATATTGCATATTTACATATATTACATATTTACATATATTGCATATTACTTATATTGCATATTTACATATATTGCATATTTACATATATTGCATCTTTACATAAATTACATATTTACATATATTGCTTATTTACATAGATTGCATATTTACATATATTACATATTTACATATATTGCATATTTACGTATATTGCATATTTACATATATTACATATTTACATATATTGCATATTTACTTATATTGCATATTTACATATATTGCATATTAACATATATTGCATAATTACATATATTGCGTATTTACATATATTGCATATTTACATATATTGCGTATTTACATATATTGCATATTTACATATATTGCTTATTTACATATATTGCATATTTACATATATTGCATATTTACATATATTGCATATTTACATATATTGCATATTTACATATATTGCATATTTACGTATATTGCATATTTACATATATTACATATTTACATATATTGCATATTTACATATATTGCATATTTACACATATTGCTTATTTACACATATTGCATCTTTACATATATTGCATATTTACATATATTGCATATTTACATGTATTGCATATTTACATATATTGCATATTTACATATATTGCATATTTACATATTTTGCATATTTACATATATTGCATATTTACATATATTGCATATTTACATATATTACATATTTACATATATTGCATATTTACATATATTGCATATTTACATATATTGCATATTTACATATATTGCATATTTACATATATTGCGTTTTTACATATATTGCATATTTACATTTCTTGCATATTTACATATATTGCATATTTACATATATTGCATATTTACATATATTGCATATTTACATATACTGCATATTTACATATATTGCATATTTACATATATTGCATATTTACATATATTGCATATTTACATTTATTGCCTATTTACATATATTGCATATTTACATATATTGCATATTTACATATATTGCTTATTTACATATATTGCATATTTACATATATTGCATATTTACATATATTGCTTATTTACATATATTGCATATTTACATATA
>OX030964.1:205000-217500 GCA_943735955.1 Piscicola geometra
TATTTACATATATTGCATATTTACATATATCACATATTTACATATATTGCATATTACTTATATTGCATATTTACATATATTGCATATTTACATATATTGCATATTTACATTTATTGCATATTTACATTTATTGCATATTTACATATATTGCATATTTACATATATTGCATATTTACATTTATTGCATATTTACATATATTGCATATTTACATTTCTTGCATATTTACATATATTGCATATTTACATATATTGCATATTTACATATATTGCATATTTACATATACTGCATATTTACATATATTGCATATTTACATATATTGCATATTTACATATAGTGCATATTTACATTTATTGCCTATTTACATATATTGCATATTTACATATATTGCATATTTACATATATTGCTTATTTACATATATTGCATATTTACATATATTGCATATTTACATATATTGCTTATTTACATATATGGCATATTTACATATATTACATATTTACATATATTGCATATTTACATATATTGCATATTTACATATATTGCATATTTACATATATTGCATATTTACATTTCTTGCATATTTACATATATTGCTTATTTACATATATGGCATATTTACATATATTGCATATTTACATATATTGCATATTTACATATATTGCATATTTACATATAGTGAATATTTACATTTATTGCCTATTTACATATATTGCATATTTACATATATTGCATATTTACATATATTGCTTATTTACATATATTGCGTATTTATATATATTGCATATTTACATATATTGCTTATTTACATATATTGCATATTTACATATATTACATATTTACATATATTGCATATTACTTATATTGCATATTTACATATATTGCATATTTACATATATTGCATATTTACATAAATTACATATTTACATATATTGCATATTTACACATATTACATATTTACATATATTGCATATTTACATATATTACATATTTACATATATTGCATATTTACATATATTGCATATTTACATATATTGCATATTTACATTTATTGCATATTTACATATATTGCATATTTACACTTCTTGCATATTTACATATATTGCATATTTACATATATTGCATATTTACATATATTGCATATTAACATATACTGCATATTTACATATATTGCATATTTACATATATTGCATATTTACATATAGTGCATATTTACATTTATTGCCTATTTACATATATTGCATATTTACATATATTGCATATTTACATATATTGCTTATTTACATATATTGCATATTTACATATATTGCATATTTACATATATTGCTTATTTACATATATTGCATATTAACATATATCACATATTTACATATATTGCATATTACTTATATTGCATATTTACATATATTGCATATTTACATATATTGCATATTTACATTTATTGCATATTTACATTTATTGCATATTTACATATATTGCATATTTACATATATTGCATATTTACATTTATTGCATATTTACATATATTGCATATTTACATTTCTTGCATATTTACATATATTGCATATTTACATATATTGCATATTTACATATATTGCATATTTACATATACTGCATATTTACATATATTGCATATTTACATATATTGCATATTTACATATAGTGCATATTTACATTTATTGCCTATTTACATATATTGCATATTTACATATATTGCATATTTACATATATTGCTTATTCACATATATTGCATATTTACATATATTGCATATTTACATATATTGCTTATTTACATATATGGCATATTTACATATATTACATATTTACATATATTGCATATTTACATATATTGCATATTTACATATATTGCATATTTACATATATTGCATATTTACATTTCTTGCATATTTACATACATTGCATATTTACATATATTGCATATTTACATATATTGCATATTTACATATACTGCATATTTACATATATTGCATATTTACATATATTGCATCTTTACATATATTGCTTATTTACATATATGGCATATTTACATATATTGCATATTTACATATATTGCATATTTACATATATTGCATATTTACATATATTGCATATTTACATATAGTGAATATTTACATTTATTGCCTATTTACATATATTGCATATTTACATATATTGCATATTTACATATATTGCCTATTTACATATATTGCGTATTTATATATATTGCATATTTACATATATTGCTTATTTACATATATTGCATATTTACATATATTACATATTTACATATATTGCATATTACTTATATTGCATATTTACATATATTGCATATTTACATATATTGCATATTTACTTAAATTACATATTTACATATATTGCATATTTACACATATTGCATATTTACATATATTGCATATTTACATATATTACATATTTACATATATTGCATATTTACATATATTACATATTTACATATATTGCATATTACTTATATTGCATATTTACATATATTGCATATTTACATATATTGCATATTTACATAAATTACATATTTACATATATTGCATATTTACACATATTGCATATTTACATATATTGCATATTTACATATATTACATATTTACATATATTGCATATTTACATATATTGCATATTTACATATATTGCATATTTACATGTATTGCATATTTACATATATTGCATATTTACATATATTGCATATTTACATGTATTGCATATTTACATATATTGCATATTTACATATATTGCATATTTACATATATTACATATTTACATATTTTGCATATATTCATATATTGCATAATTACATATATTGCATATTAACATATATTGCATAATTACATATATTGAGTATTTACATATATTGCATATTTACATATATTGCGTATTTACATATATTGCCTATTTACATATACTGCATATTTACATATATTGCGTATTTACATATATTGCATATTTACATATATTGCATAATTACATATATTGCGTATTTACATATATTGCATATTTACATATATTGCGTATTTACATATATTGCATATTTACATATATTGCATATTTACATATATTGCTTATTTACATATATTGCATATTTACATATTTTGCATATATTCATATATTGCATAATTACATATATTGCATATTAACATATATTGCATAATTACATATATTGCGTATTTACATATATTGCATATTTACATATATTGCGTATTTACATATATTGCTTATTTACATATATTGCATATTTATATATATTGCATATTTACATATATTGCTTATTTACATATATTGCATATTTACATATATTACATATTTACATATATTGCATATTACTTATATTGCATATTTACATATATTGCATATTTACATATATTGCATATTTACATAAATTACATATTTACATATATTGCATATTTACACATATTGCATATTTACATATATTGCATATTTACATATATTACATATTTACATATATTGCATATTTACATATATTGCATATTTACATATATTGCATATTTACATGTATTGCATATTTACATATATTGCATATTTACATATACTGCATATTTACATGTATTGCATATTTACATATATTGCATATTTACATATATTGCATATTTACATATATTACATATTTACATATTTTGCATATATTCATATATTGCATAATTACATATATTGCATATTAACATATATTGCATAATTACATATATTGCGTATTTACATATATTGCATATTTACATATATTGCGTATTTACATATATTGCATATTTACATATATTGCATATTTACATATATTGCGTATTTACATATATTGCATATTTACATATATTGCGTATTTACATATATTGCATATTTACATATATTGCATATTTACATATATTGCTTATTTACATATATTGCATATTTACATATTTTGCATATATTCATATATTGCATAATTACATATATTGCATATTAACATATATTGCATAATTACATATATTGAGTATTTACATATATTGCATATTTACATATATTGCGTATTTACATATATTGCCTATTTACATATACTGCATATTTACATATATTGCGTATTTACATATATTGCATATTTACATATATTGCATAATTACATATATTGCGTATTTACATATATTGCATATTTACATATATTGCGTATTTACATATATTGCATATTTACATATATTGCATATTTACATATATTGCTTATTTACATATATTGCATATTTACATATTTTGCATATATTCATATATTGCATAATTACATATATTGCATATTAACATATATTGCATAATTACATATATTGCGTATTTACATATATTGCATATTTACATATATTGCGTATTTACATATATTGCTTATTTACATATATTGCATATTTATATATATTGCATATTTACATATATTGCTTATTTACATATATTGCATATTTACATATATTACATATTTACATATATTGCATATTACTTATATTGCATATTTACATATATTGCATATTTACATATATTGCATATTTACATAAATTACATATTTACATATATTGCATATTTACACATATTGCATATTTACATATATTGCATATTTACATATATTACATATTTACATATATTGCATATTTACATATATTGCATATTTACATATATTGCATATTTACATGTATTGCATATTTACATATATTGCATATTTACATATACTGCATATTTACATGTATTGCATATTTACATATATTGCATATTTACATATATTGCATATTTACATATATTACATATTTACATATTTTGCATATATTCATATATTGCATAATTACATATATTGCATATTAACATATATTGCATAATTACATATATTGCGTATTTACATATATTGCATATTTACATATATTGCGTATTTACATATATTGCATATTTACATATATTGCATATTTACATATATTGCGTATTTACATATATTGCATATTTACATATATTGCGTATTTACATATATTGCATATTTACATATATTGCATATTTACATATATTGCTTATTTACATATATTGCATATTTACATATTTTGCATATATTCATATATTGCATAATTACATATATTGCATATTAACATATATTGCATAATTACATATATTGCGTATTTACATATATTGCATATTTACATATATTGCGTATTTACATATATTGCATATTTACATATATTGCATATTTACATATATTGCATATTTACATATATTGCTTATTTACATATATTGCATATTTACATATATTGCATATTTACATATATTGCATATTTACATATATTACATATTTACATATATTGCATATTTACGTATATTGCATATTTACATATATTACATATTTACATATATTGCATATTTACATATATTGCATATTTACATATATTGCATATTTACATATATTGCATATTTACATATATTGCATATTTACATATATTGCATATTTACATATATTGCATATTTACATATATTACATATTTACATGTATTGCATATTTACACATATTGCCTATTTACATATATTGCATATTTACATATATTACATATTTACATATATTGCATATTTACATATATTGCATATTTACATATATTGCATATTTACATATATTGCATATTTACATATATTGCATATTTACATATGTTGCATATTTACATATATTGCATATTTACATATATTGCATATTTAACCCTTACCCTAACCCTAACCCTAACCCTAACCCTAACCCTAACCCTAACCCTAACCCTAACCCTTATCCTAACCTTAACCCTAACCCTAACCCTAACCCTAAATCTAACCCTAACCCTAACCCTAACCCTAACCCTAACCCTAACCCTAACCCTAACCCTAACCCTAACCCTAACCCTAATCCCAACCCTAACCCTAACCCTAACCCTAACCCTAACCCTAACCCTAACCCTAACCCTAACCCCAACCCTACTTCTAACCCTGACCCTAACCCTAACCCTAACCCTAACCCTAACCTCAACCCTAACCCTAACCCTAACCCTAACCCTAACCCTAACCCCAACCCTAACCTTAACCCTAACCCTAACCCTAACCCTAACCCTAACCCTAACCCTAACCCCAACCCTAACTCTAACCCTAACCCTAACCCTAACCCTAACCCTAACCCTAACCCTAACCTAAACCTAACCCTAACCCTAACCCTAACACATATATTGCATATTTACATATATTGCATATTTACATATATTGTATAATTACATATATTGCGTATTTACATATATTGCATATTTACATATATTGCATATTTACATATATTGCTTATTTACATATATTGCATATTTACATATTTTGCATATATTCATATATTGCATAATTACATATATTGCATATTAACATATATTGCATAATTACATATATTGCGTATTTACATATATTGCATATTTACATATATTGCGTATTTACATATATTGCATATTTACATATATTGCATATTTACATATATTGCTTATTTACATATATTGCATATTTACATATATTGCATATTTACATATATTGCATATTTACATATATTACATATTTACATATATTGCATATTTACATATATTGCTTATTTACATATATGGCATATTTACATATATTACATATTTACATATATTGCATATTTACATATATTGCATATTTACATATATTGCATATTTACATATATTGCATATTTACATTTCTTGCATATTTACATATATTGCATATTTACATATATTGCATATTTACATATATTGCATATTTACATATACTGCATATTTACATATATTGCATATTTACATATATTGCATCTTTACATATATTGCTTATTTACATATATGGCATATTTACATATATTGCATATTTACATATATTGCATATTTACATATATTGCATATTTACATATAGTGAATATTTACATTTATTGCCTATTTACATATATTGCATATTTACATATATTGCATATTTACATATATTGCTTATTTACATATATTGCGTATTTATATATATTGCATATTTACATATATTGCTTATTTACATATATTGCATATTTACATATATTACATATTTACATATATTGCATATTACTTATATTGCATATTTACATATATTGCATATTTACATATATTGCATATTTACATAAATTACATATTTACATATATTGCATATTTACACATATTGCATATTTACATATATTGCATATTTACATATATTACATATTTACATATATTGCATATTTACATATATTGCATATTTACATATATTGCATATTTACATTTATTGCATATTTACATATATTGCATATTTACATTTCTTGCATATTTACATATATTGCATATTTACATATATTGCATATTTACATATATTGCATATTAACATATACTGCATATTTACATATATTGCATATTTACATATATTGCATATTTACATATAGTGCATATTTACATTTATTGCCTATTTACATATATTGCATATTTACATATATTGCATATTTACATATATTGCTTATTTACATATATTGCATATTTACATATATTGCATATTTACATATATTGCTTATTTACATATATTGCATATTTACATATATCACATATTTACATATATTGCATATTACTTATATTGCATATTTACATATATTGCATATTTACATATATTGCATATTTACAATTATTGCATATTTACATTTATTGCATATTTACATATATTGCATATTTACATATATTGCATATTTACATTTATTGCATATTTACATATATTGCATATTTACATTTCTTGCATATTTACATATATTGCATATTTACATATATTGCATATTTACATATACTGCATATTTACATATATTGCATATTTACATATATTGCATATTTACATATAGTGCATATTTACATTTATTGCCTATTTACATATATTGCATATTTACATATATTGCATATTTACATATATTGCTTATTTACATATATTGCATATTTACATATATTGCATATTTACATATATTGCTTATTTACATATATGGCATATTTACATATATTACATATTTACATATATTGCATATTTACATATATTGCATATTTACATATATTGCATATTTACATATATTGCATATTTACATTTCTTGCATATTTACATATATTGCATATTTACATATATTGCATATTTACATATATTGCATATTTACATATACTGCATATTTACATATATTGCATATTTACATATATTGCATCTTTACATATATTGCTTATTTACATATATGGCATATTTACATATATTGCATATTTACATATATTGCATATTTACATATATTGCATATTTACATATAGTGAATATTTACATTTATTGCCTATTTACATATATTGCATATTTACATATATTGCATATTTACATATATTGCTTATTTACATATATTGCGTATTTATATATATTGCATATTTACATATATTGCTTATTTACATATATTGCATATTTACATATATTACATATTTACATATATTGCATATTACTTATATTGCATATTTACATATATTGCATATTTACATATATTGCATATTTACATAAATTACATATTTACATATATTGCATATTTACACATATTGCATATTTACATATATTGCATATTTACATATATTACATATTTACATATATTGCATATTTACATATATTGCATATTTACATATATTGCATATTTACATATATTACATATTTACATATATTGCATATTTACATATATTGCATATTTACATATATTGCATATTTACATTTATTGCATATTTACATATATTGCATATTTACATTTCTTGCATATTTACATATATTGCATATTTACATATATTGCATATTTACATATATTGCATATTAACATATACTGCATATTTACATATATTGCATATTTACATATATTGCATATTTACATATAGTGCATATTTACATTTATTGCCTATTTACATATATTGCATATTTACATATATTGCATATTTACATATATTGCTTATTTACATATATTGCATATTTACATATATTGCTTATTTACATATATTGCTTATTTACATATATTGCATATTTACATATATCACATATTTACATATATTGCATATTACTTATATTGCATATTTACATATATTGCATATTTACATATATTGCATATTTACATTTATTGCATATTTACATTTATTGCATATTTACATATATTGCATATTTACATATATTGCATATTTACATTTATTGCATATTTACATATATTGCATATTTACATTTCTTGCATATTTACATATATTGCATATTTACATATATTGCATATTTACATATATTGCATATTTACATATACTGCATATTTACATATATTGCATATTTACATATATTGCATATTTACATATAGTGCATATTTACATTTATTGCCTATTTACATATATTGCATATTTACATATATTGCATATTTACATATATTGCTTATTTACATATATTGCATATTTACATATATTGCATATTTACATATATTGCTTATTTACATATATGGCATATTTACATATATTACATATTTACATATATTGCATATTTACATATATTGCATATTTACATATATTGCATATTTACATATATTGCATATTTACATTTCTTGCATATTTACATATATTGCATATTTACATATATTGCATATTTACATATATTGCATATTTACATATACTGCATATTTACATATATTGCATATTTACATATATTGCATCTTTACATATATTGCTTATTTACATATATGGCATATTTACATATATTGCATATTTACATATATTGCATATTTATATATATTGCATATTTACATATAGTGAATATTTACATTTATTGCCTATTTACATATATTGCATATTTACATATATTGCATATTTACATATATTGCTTATTTACATATATTGCGTATTTATATATATTGCATATTTACATATATTGCTTATTTACATATATTGCATATTTACATATATTACATATTTACATATATTGCATATTACTTATATTGCATATTTACATATATTGCATATTTACATATATTGCATATTTACATAAATTACATATTTACATATATTGCATATTTACACATATTGCATATTTACATATATTGCATATTTACATATATTACATATTTACATATATTGCATATTTACATATATTGCATATTTACATATATTGCATATTTACATTTATTGCATATTTACATATATTGCATATTTACATTTCTTGCATATTTACATATATTGCATATTTACATATATTGCATATTTACATATATTGCATATTAACATATACTGCATATTTACATATATCGCATATTTACATATATTGCATATTTACATATAGTGCATATTTACATTTATTGCCTATTTACATATATTGCATATTTACATATATTGCATATTTACATATATTGCTTATTTACATATATTGCATATTTACATATATTGCATATTTACATATATTGCTTATTTACATATATGGCATATTTACATATATTACATATTTACATATATTGCATATTTACATATATTGCATATTTACATATATTGCATATTTACATATATTGCATATTTACATTTCTTGCATATTTACATATATTGCATATTTACATATATTGCATATTTACATATATTGCACATTTACATATACTTCATATTTACATATATTGCATATTTACATATATTGCATATTTACATATATTGCTTATTTACATATATGGCATATTTACATATATTGCATATTTACATATATTGCATATTTACATATATTGCATATTTACATATAGTGCATATTTACATTTATTGCCTATTTACATATATTGCATATTTACATATATTGCATATTTACATATATTGCTTATTTACATATATTGCATATTTATATATATTGCATATTTACATATATTGCTTATTTACATATATTGCATATTTACATATATTACATATTTACATATATTGCATATTACTTATATTGCATATTTACATATATTGCATATTTACATATATTGCATATTTACATAAATTACATATTTACATATATTGCATATTTACACATATTGCATATTTACATATATTGCATATTTACATATATTACATATTTACATATATTGCATATTTACATATATTGCATATTTACATATATTGCATATTTACATGTATTGCATATTTACATATATTGCATATTTACATATATTGCATATTTACATGTATTGCATATTTACATATATTGCATATTTACATATATTGCATATTTACATATATTACATATTTAAATATTTTGCATATATTCATATATTGCATAATTACATATATTGCATATTAAATTATATTGCATAATTACATATATTGCGTATTTACATATATTGCATATTTACATATATTGCGTATTTACATATATTGCATATTTACATATATTGCATATTTACATATATTGCGTATTTACATATATTGCATATTTACATATATTGCATCTT
This sequence comes from Piscicola geometra, assembly GCA_943735955.1. Taxonomy (NCBI): domain Eukaryota; kingdom Metazoa; phylum Annelida; class Clitellata; order Hirudinida; family Piscicolidae; genus Piscicola; species Piscicola geometra. The sequence goes on from OX030964.1 coordinate 216,479, forward strand.
TACATATATTGCATATTTACATATATTGCATATTTACATATATTGCATATTTACATATAGTGCATATTTACATATATTGCATATTTACATATTTTGCATATTTACATATATTACATATTTACATATATTGCATATTTACACATATTGCATGTTTACATATATTGCATATTTACATATATTACATATTCACATATATTGCATATTTACATATATTGCATATTTACACATATTGCTTATTTACACATATTGCATCTTTACATATATTGCATATTTACATATATTGCATATTTACTATTATTGCATATTTACATATATTGCATATTTACATATATTGCATATTTACATATTTTGCATATTTACATATATTGCATATTTACATATATTGCATATTTACATATATTACATATTTACATATATTGCATATTTACATATATTGCATATTTACATATATTGCATATTTACATATATTGCGTTTTTACATATATTGCATATTTACATTTCTTGCATATTTACATATATTGCATATTTACATATATTGCATATTTACATATATTGCATATTTACATATACTGCATATTTACATATATTGCATATTTACATATATTGCATATTTACATATAGTGCATATTTACATATACTGCATATTTACATATATTGCATATTTACATATATTGCATATTTACATATAGTGCATATTTACATTTATTGCCTATTTACATATATTGCATATTTACATATATTGCATATTTACATATATTGCCTATTTACATATATTGCATATTTACATATATTGCATATTTACATATATTGCTTATTCACATATATTGCATATTTACATATATTACATATTTACATATATTGCATATTACTTATATTGCATATTTACATATATTGCATATTTACATATATTGCATATTTACATAAATTACATATTTACATATATTGCATAGTTACACATATTGCATATTTACATATATTGCATATTTACATATATTACATATTTACATATATTGCATATTTAC
>OX030964.1:227500-312500 GCA_943735955.1 Piscicola geometra
CCCTAGACAGCAAACTCACTTTCAAAAACCACATCACATCTATCATCCAATCATCACACTATCATCTCAAAGCAATCAAACACATACGCCCATTCATTACTACTGATCTCTCCGCCTCACTTTCCCGATGTCTAATACTAAGCAGACTTGACTACTGTAACTCGCTATTATATAATATCACCAATCAAGAAAGAAATCGTCTACAATCAGTTTTAAACAAGGCGGCTAGAATCACACTCAACTGTGATTACCCAGGCCATCACCTTGTTCAATCATCAAAGGAAAATCTTATAAAACTCCACTGGCTTCCTATAGACTTTCGAATATCCTTTAAAATAGCCATCACCACATTCAAAATTCTTCAAACCTCAATACCGTCATATCTCAGCAAACTCATAACTAAAAAAACATCAAACAAACAACTGCGTTCATCTTCATCTCTTCTCCTCAACCAAGAATCCACTACAAACAACATCTCAAAAAGAGCTTTCCGTCACGCAGCTCCAACAACTTGGAATGCCCTTCCACCTGCACTTCGAAGCATCAACCAATTTTCGACTTTCAAAGCCAAACTGAAAACTCATTACTTTAACTTAGCCTATCATTCTTAATAATTACTCCATGCTACTCTTTGCTCTCCTTTTCATAACATTACTATTATAATTATTTTTATTTCTTTATTGCATTACGACGCAGTGAAAGCGCTTCAGTTGCGTGCCCGGGCGCTATACAAAAATGACAATTATTATTATTATTATTATTATTCTACCTTCACCACTACCGCCCACAGACATTACATAAATTCTATTCTACTTTCACCACTACCGCCCACATACATTACACAAATTCTATTCTACCTTCACCACTACCGCCCACAGACATTACACAAATTCTATTCTACCTTCACCACTACCGCCCACAGACAATACACAAATTCTATTCTACCTTCACCACTACCGCCCACAGACATTACACAAATTCTATTCTACCTTCACCACTACCGCCCACAGACATTACACAAATTCTATTCTACCTTCACCACTACCGCCCACAGACATTACACAAATTCTATTCTACCTTCACCACTACCGCCCACAGACATTACACAAATTCTATTCTACCTTCACCACTACCGCCCACAGACATTACACAAATTCTATTCTACCTTCACCACTACCGCCCACAGACATTACACAAATTCTATTCTACCTTCACCACTACCGCCCACAGACATTACACAAATTCTATTCTACCTTCACCACTACCGCCCACAGACATTACACAAATTCTATTCTACCTTCACCACTACCGCCCACAGACATTACACAAATTCTATTCTACCTTCACCACTACCGCCCACAGACATTACACAAATTCTATTCTACCTTCACCACTACCGCCCACAGACATTACACAAATTCTATTCTACCTTCACCACTACCGCCCACAGACATTACACAAATTCTATTCTACCTTCACCACTACCGCCCACAGACATTACACAAATTCTATTCTATCTTCACCACTACCGCCCACAGACATTACACAAATTCTATTCTACCTTCACCACTACCGCCCACAGACATTACACAAATTCTATTCTATCTTCACCACTACCGCCCACAGACATTACACAAATTCTATTCTACTTTCACCACTACCGCCCACAGACATTACACAAATTCTATTCTACCTTCACCACTACCGCCCACAGACATTACACAAATTCTATTCTACCTTCACCACTACCGCCCACAGACATTACACAAATTCTATTCTACCTTCACCACTACCGCCCACAGACATTACACAAATTCTATTCTACCTTCACCACTACCGCCCACAGACATTACACAAATTCTATTCTACCTTCACCACTACCGCCCACAGACATTACACAAATTCTATTCTATCTTCACCACTACCGCCCACAGACATTACACAAATTCTATTCTACCTTCACCACTACCGCCCACAGACATTACACAAATTCTATTCTACCTTCACCACTACCGCCCACAGACATTACACAAATTCTATTCTACCTTCACCACTACCGCCCACAGACATTACACAAATTCTATTCTACCTTCACCACTACCGCCCACAGACATTACACAAATTCTATTCTACTTTCACCACTACCGCCCACAGACATTACACAAATTCTATTCTACTTTCACCACTACCGCCCACAGACATTACACAAATTCTATTCTACCTTCACCACTACCGCCCACAGACATTACACAAATTCTATTCTACCTTCACCACTACCGCCCACAGACATTACACAAATTCTATTCTACCTTCACCACTACCGCCCACAGACATTACACAAATTCTATTCTATCTTCACCACTACCGCCCACAGACATTACACAAATTCTATTCTACCTTCACCACTACCGCCCACAGACATTACACAAATTCTATTCTACCTTCACCACTACCGCCCACAGACATTACACAAATTCTATTCTACTTTCACCACTACCGCCCACAGACATTACACAAATTCTATTCTACTTTCACCACTACCGCCCACAGACATTACACAAATTCTATTCTACCTTCACCACTACCGCCCACAGACATTACACAAATTCTATTCTACTTTCACCACTACCGCCCACAGACATTACACAAATTATTATTATTATTATTATTATTGTCGCAGGATAGCGTAACCGCGCGTTTGGTGTTATCCTGCGTCCAGATTTTATAATCTAGTAATATAGTGAATTTGTAATTTGAAGTTATGAATTAATTGGGAATAAATTCATAATTATATTTTTATGTATTTCTTTCAAAACTTAAATAGATTCACCGTTAAATTCTACGTGATTTTCATTAGGTACAGTGAATGTAAGGGTTTTCAATCTTTATAAGAGCAAATCTTTAACAGCTTTTGTGGCTTAGCGCTTGCACCTTAGACTACGGATCGCTACGCTCTGGTTTCAATTCCCGGTATAAATATTTTGTCAAACAAATATTTTTTAAAGGATTTAATTCATGTTTTAAAGTATTTAATTAATGTTTTAAAGGATTTAATTCATGTTTTAAAGGATTTAATTCATGTTTAAAAGGATTTAATTCATGTTTTAAAGGATTTAATTCATGTTTTAAAGGATTTAATTCATGTTTTAAAAAAAGTGTAACTCGTTTTTTTAAATTATTTATTTATTAATTATATTTATAATGAGTAAAATAACAAAAAATTAGATGATTAAAATATAAATAAAAGATAAATTCAATTATTAGAGTAATTTTTGATAATTTAATTATTATAAATATTTTATTTATTTAGTGTTAGGTTAAGGTTAAGTTTAGTTTACGAAAATTCAATGATTATTAAGATTCATAAAAAAATATTTAACAAATACTAAATTTATTCTTTTTATTTTACGAAAATTCACTAAATATTAATAAATAAGAAAAAAAGATTGTTAAAAGTATCTCGCTAAAATCTGGACGCAGGATAACACCAACCGCGCGGCTACGCTATCCTGCGACAATATTGTCGCAGGATAACACCAAGTCTGAATAGTTGCTGTTAAAAAGGGTGCAATCTCAGAATAAGCCAAGTCTTTCTTTTGGTACATTTTGGACAATATAGAAATAGGCTTGAGCACATCACACAAAAAGTGAGCAATGTACAAAAACTTGAAGGTTGTTATTGGTTTATAAAGACTTAAAGATTTTCCTGATATTCTTCAAAAGTCAACCCTTAGACATGCTAGGGATGTGACACCCTGTTCTATGCAATGAGCATTTAAAGCAGAAATCCCAGAACTAGCGAGATTCTGCTTAGCAGCAAAGTATACACCTTTGAGTGCTGCAGTTATCGCTGCTTCATTCTTGCCAAAGGCCACTTCACAGGCAGAAACCATGAACACTGATTGCTTGCTGGCGCCGACAGCTAAGATTATTAAAAAAGTGAACGCAGGTAATTTTCATTTTAAATACTTCTAATGAAGAAATAATTGAGCTAAATTATGCAATTTTATTAACAGTTACCTTTAGAACTCGCATGTCTCAACACTGAGTTTTTATTAATATTACTACATCCAAAAGTAAAAGAGTTTTTATTTTGCACCTTCATACATAGATCACAGTACATTACATTTTTCATATTGTCAAAGCGAAGCCACTTGTTATTAATTTTCCATGTCTGCTGGAATGCTCTGTTTTTTTCTTTTTGGCTTGACTCTTTTCTATCCTGAAAACCACTTGAGGAAGACATTTGACAGATTTCTTAGTAATAGTTTTTTTAATATCTCTTTAATTTCACGCGACTTTAATGACCTAACGGTATTACAAAGTATGCTATACAACACGTATTATATAGATTGACAGAAGCTTATATAGATTGATATAGTCTGCACGCGAATGACCGGATTTAAAACACGAGGCTAATTTTGATTGGCTCAACTTTTCAATAATAACTTCTTCCCGCGACATTCTATTAGACAAAGAAACATCTAAAAAATTTCACAATAAAAAAAACGAAAATAAAATTTTGGAGAAAAAATCATTGGGGCCAATCAGGATTCTTTCGGGCCAATTTTGAAAAAGTAGGGCCATTGGCCCCGGTGGCCCTCGACAGCGCGAGCCCTGCAATGGGTTTGTATTGATGAAGTTGCCATTAAAGCATCCCAAAACTTCAGCTAAACTAAGACAATATATAATATATATTATATATGTTCCTTTTTTTAAAAGTTTTTTAACTCTAGAACTAGGCCATTGCTTATAAAAAAAACTTTTTTCAAACTTTTATTTTTTATATCAATACATGTGAGGTCAAGCTTCTGACAGATTGGTCCAGGAAATTGAAGACAATTGAAAACAATTGTATTTTAAAGTTTAAAAAATTATCATTTGTAAAGTTGCATTCAAACGACCTTAACTATTCAACAGACGATATAAAAGCAAAAACTTAATTGTGATGCGCTTTACATTTAATAAAATGCTATACGTATGATTTGTATTTTTTAAATCACAAACGGAGGAGCACTTTTTTTTAATGAAGTTGATATCATTTAAAAGATTAGGAAATGTACTTTCAGAATGTATTTGCTAGATTTTAATTATATTTTTAAAAGTATTTTAAATTCAAAGTGAACAATTGAAAGTTTATTTTCTCGTTTAATTATTAAGAAAAAAATTTCTAGCTTTCGGTTTGAGGTAGGAAATTCAAATACGATTTGCGGATTTGAAAAATGAACAAGTAGGTGTCGATTCAAAAAGTCCAGATGACACAGCGTAAAGTTGACTTGATATGATATTCAGTTTTAAATATTGTTTTTTTAAGCTTAGTTAATAAAATTATACTTTTTATTTAATTTTTTTAAGGAAAAAATGGTTAAACTTTCATTTAATTATAATTTGAATTTTATTTAAAAGTTAGAACCTTTAATAAAAGCAATTTATTGTGCTGATTGCACATATTAACGAAATTCGCCACTTTTAGCTCATTTGCATATCATTCGTGGCGGTTGCTACGCCGTATGGGCCTATTTTATTTACGAAGCTTCATGCGACAAAAGCGAATGCCAGGTTTCAGAAGAGGATGATAATGATAAGGAGAAAGTTGATAATTATTTACGTATTTACATTTTTTATATTATTTACCAAGTTATGAGCATAATTTATAAGCCAGTTAAATAATTTCAATTAAACAGTCGTAAATATATGCAATTTCTATCATTTAGGTTCAGAGAAAATGATTTCTTTGATAAAAGATTATAAGAAAAATGTAGAAGATCGATTTCGTTAAGATCTTCAAACTGGACATCGCTTTGTCATTAGCATGGATTGCTGGACTAAGAAGGGTCTTACACTTTCATGTTTCGGGATCTCAGCATCCTTTTGTAATCCATCAATGCGTCGTGCAACTCAGGTCCTGCTAAATGTTCATTCTGTGTCTCACCCACATACAGGAGAAATGTAAGCACTTAAATTATTGAGTCCCCTAGATTATTGGCTTCTTTTGCGCCAGACATTGTTTCAGTTCCCGCTTCACAAGCGTATGTGGAAAGGGTGTTTTAAGTGTGCGGAGACCTAACTGCAAGGAAAAAATCGCTTTTGCAAAAATCTGGAATTGAAGACATTTATGAATATTATGAATAATATATTTATATATCTTTTATATATTTTGACTTTTAAACATTAATTTGGACTGTATTATGAATAAAAATTAATGTTTTCTCCATCTTGATTAACTGTAACTGTAACTGTAACTAATAAAAATAACTAAAACTGAAATAGTAACTGAAAAATTAAAATTTGCATAACTGTAACTTGAATAGTAACTGAAAAATTAAATTTTTCATAACTTCAACTTGAACTTGAACTAAAAAATCCGAACTGGAAAATCACTGATTTGAACACAACCAGCCCTCTTTGCACCCAATCAATCACTCGTTTAGTATATAAAAGCCAGAGGCTCAGTGTTAAAATCTTAAATTTAAATAAGAATTGAATAGTATTAATTTTTGTGTGTGTGAATTTTGGTCGTTTTGAGTCTGTCAAGGAATGGCAAATCAAGATGGCTGCAGGGAACTAGGAGAGCTGCGACAACATCAACAATAACGTCAGCAACACCCAAACGTCAACAAACGTTACAAGTCCTTCACTGAGCCAACCACATCTGCAGTGCTCACACTGGCAACACCATCAGGAGAGGCACCTTACCAATCCAATGCGTGCAGTGCAAAGGCAATTTCCACAAAAAGTGCTGAGGAAAAAGCAGACAACAAACTCCAAAAAATTGGAACTGCGACAGTTGCACTTCAACCCAGCAGGTTGACCCCTCCGACACATCGCAAGTGGCGCATCCTACGCAGCAGCCCAACCCACCAACTCAACACACGCACAAACAACCATGCCCGAGTTGCGGGAAAACTGTTAGGGCAAGCAAGATGCCCCTCCTATGTGCCGTGTGCAAAAAGACGCACCACTTCAAGTGTGAAACGCAACCAAGGCCAACACTCGAAGACATGCGCCTCAAAGGGACATGGAGCTGCCAGAGATGCGACGATCGAGCAAGTCAAACGACTACTCCAATCCAGCTGCAGAAGCACGAAGGCTCAATCAAGCAACCTGTGATCAAAACAACAAAAGACACAGTGTTGGTGATCCAGTGGAACTGCGATGGCATCTGGAGCAACAAAGATGAGCTAGAAGAATGGTTGCATCGTAAAGCCCCCGACATAGTTCTGCTTCAAGAGACCAAACTCCTGCCAAAAGACCGAACGCCGATCTTCCACGACTACAACATCGAGAGGCTTGATCGACAGCATGCGAGAGAAGGATACGAGACACATGGTGGAGGGCTGATTACCCTAATAAGAAAAGGAATCCCGTACCACCGCACAGCCGAACTATCCGCATCCACAATCGAACTCCTCAGCGTAGTTTTGCTCAACGGAGACAAAGAGATCTGCTTCACAAACATCTACTGCCCACCAAAAAGGAAAACAACAGATGACCATCATGAACAGAAGCCGGCGTTTCATCCATGCCGGTACCCCAAGAAGGCATCATCGCAGGTGACTTCAACGCTCACAATCCACTGTGGGACCCCGTATCGCCAGCTGATGGGTAGACAACAAAAAGCTCCTTGTGGTCAACGACGGTGCACCACGAGGTTCTCGAGGAGCAGCACCAAACCCTCAACACCTGACGTCACCATCTGCCACAGCAGCAAAGCCCACCAGATCCAATGGAGCACCGACAACGCCCTCTCGTCAGATCACATCCCGATTATCATCCGTTGGTTCGACAGATGTCCAGCCGGAAAACCCGTCAGCGAGTGGAAGTTCAACTACTCCAAGGCTAATTGGATTGGCTTCTCCAACTCAGTTGATGATGCAATGCCAGGAGTAGATACGAACCAACCGGTGAAGCTCTTCTACAACGAATGGTGCAGCATCGTCCTGGAATCGGCTGAAACCTTCATTCCTAAGAAGAAAAGAAGGCAAAGCTTCATCCCATGGATGACGGCCCAAATAGAAGAAGCCATCAGGGTCAGAAACTGGGCAAGGTCACATGAACCTGACAGGCACAAGTGGAAAGAAGCAGACGATCGGCTCAAGGTGCTCATACTTGAAGCAAAAGGGCGCCTCTGGAGATCTAAACTCGCCAATATTGAAAATCTAAGGACCCAGAGCAGGCGTGGTGGCTGATCAAGAACCCGAGAGGAGACCCTAGCACATCCGTCGACAAGTCCATCACTTACAAAGGCCGCATTTACATCACAAGTAAATCGCGTGCGAACGCATTCATCCAGGAATACGCAAGCATCAGCCAAGTCAAGAGTGATAAGGAGCATCGGAAAACCAAGGTCTTCATTGATCGGAATCTCAACCACACCCGCTCGATCTCCGAGCAAGAGATCGAAAAGGCATTTAGAATGTTTGAGCTCCAGCAAGGTATCCACTCCATCTCCGCAGGCAAAACCCCTGGACCTGACAACATCAGCAGCTACATATTGAAACACCTACCCAACACCTGCTCACCTTATTCAACATCTGCTGGAATCGCAGCGAGTGCCCTCAGCAATGGCGGGATGCCATCATCATCCCGATCCTGAAACGTGGCAAAAACCCTGCTGATGTGTCAAGCTACCGCCCGATCAACCTTACCTCAGTGGTGGGAAGCTCTTGGAAAAGATGATAAAAGCAAGGTTGATGTGGTGGTTGGAGAAGAAGCAGATACTGAGTGACAACTAGTCGGGGTTCAGGTCAGAGAAAGACACAACGGAACAATGCCTACGCCTCACGCAAACTGTCAGTGATGGGTTCCAGGCAAGGCCCTCGCAACGCACCATTCTCACCCAGTAAGACTACAGCCGAGCCTTCGACAGTGTGGAGAGAACGACTGCTCAACAAAATGGTTGACATGGGCATCCCTCCTCGCTTCACTGCCTACATCAAAGGGTGGTTTGTCAAGCGTCGAGCCAGGGCAAAGTACAATGGAGACCTCAGCAACCCAAGAGTATTCAGGGCTGGACTACCTCAAGGAGCAGTATTGTCGCCCATACTCTTCGTCATCTACATAAACGACCTCTTCGGCAAGTTTATGGAAGATTCGACGGTGTGTGCCTTTGCTGATGATTTAGCAATAGCACGCACGGATAACGACAAGATGAAGATCCAGGCAGAACTCCAAATCAAAATTAAAAAAAGTTCAGGATTGGAGTTCTGTAAACCGCCTCGCCCTAAACTACAACAAGTGCTCGAGCAGCTAACCCTAACACAATTGGCAACCGTCGCTCACCATCAACAACATCCCACTCCCGTTTAAACCTAACCCGACCTTCCTTGGAGTCAAGTATGACAGACTCCTGCACTTTGGTCACCACACAGACATGATAGTGGACAAGGTAAGGAAACGGGACAACATCATCCGCAACCTCGGGGGAACGGAGTGGGGATGGAAGAGAGCTGGGCTAAGAAGTGTATACTGTGCACTGCAAAGGAGCATAATGGAATACGCCAGCCCTGCATGGACACCTTGGACTTCAAAAACCCACATTGCCAAGATCGAGAGGGCCCAACTTCATGCTGCCAAAATCCTCACTTCTCTCACAGCAACAACGCCCTCTGAAGCAGTCCTCGTTGAAGCAGACCTCGCCAATATGGAGTCGAGGTTTGATCAAGCTTCCTTCAAAAAGGCTGTTAAATGGGTGAGCTACAAGAAGGAAGACTGGAGGAAGGCACTTGCAGAGAGACATGTCACCAAGAATGCGAAAACAAAACAGCTGGAAGGCCAATTTTCTCCACCAAGCAAAGGCACTTCTCCCAGAAGACCCACTGCATGAAGCGGTATACGAGCCCAAGCCGCCTTGGTTCAACTTCCTTCTCAACATCAGTTACTCCAAATCCAGCAAGCACGACCTTGACCTCATCCAACTGGAAGCAGCCAGAGATGCCATCTTTTAGGAAAGGGAAGCTGACTTTACTATATACACTGACGGCTCGGTGCAAGGGGTGACAAAGCACGGTGGTAGTGTACCAAAGAGATCAAAAAGTAGTTACCTGGAACAAGCCCACAGTATCCAAGAATAACTCAATAGACACTGAAAAATCTGCGGTTGAAGAGGCTCTGAAATGGTTGAGTGAGAGAGAGGACTGGAGCATGGCAAAGATTGTGTGTGACTGCAAGCCGCTTTTCTCGTTTATAGCATCCAACTCTCTCATCGAATTTTACTGCACAGTGTGCCAACCTGAACAAAAGGTCCTCATCATCTGGGTGCCAAGCCACTGCTATCTGATCAGAAAGATGAGGCTGATGCAGAGGCAGCTACAGGAAGCAGGTCACAGCTAACCCCCTTAAACCAAGACCTATCTAGAACCGGGATTTGCCAAGCAGTCACAAGCCACAGACCTCAAAAACACCGCTTCAGTAACGACAGACTGAATGGCATATACAAAGGCAGGCTCAAGAAAGCTGAAGAAGAGCTCACCAAACTTGCTCGCACCAACCTGAGCAGGTTCCGTACTCGGCACCACTCGGCGATCAGAAACCTTCCATAGCAGCAGCAGTTCCACTGTTGGTAAGAACTTCTCCTTCACCCTCTATCGCAGCCTCGGCACCAGTGTCAAGACAGAAAATTGAGAACGATGATTGTGTTTTGTGGTTTTGAGGATGATGTGGTTATGATTGTGCTGTGGTATGAGTGTTCGTACTGTTGTGATGATTGAATTTTTTATTGGTAGAGATAGTGCTTTTTTGGCAGTGATTGCCATGGTGTTGAGGGTGAGGTTGGACTATTGAGGTTGTTTTTTATATATTTAAATTGATATATATGGGTTAATCCAGAATCGATTACAGACTTACGATTTGCAGTGTCTTACTTGTTTTTATAAAGAATGGAAAATCGTATCCAAGACTGGATGCATTTTTTTGAGAAAAGGGAATATAAAAATATTATCCATGTAAAATATTCATAATAAGTACTACGATATTATACTTTCTAGCTATTTAAAAATTGAAAATAAGCTAAAAACGCATGTCTTAAACTTCTTTTACAAATCTCAAATATTAATTATTTAGATTTATGTTTTAGTCAGTTCTATCCAGTTTGATTTATTCAGTCATAGGAATATTTAAAAACGTGTTTTTACTTCTCTTGATTTTAGAATACTCAATTTATATGAGCTTTTGGCTATTTTGTTCATTCCAACAATTTCTGTTCTGATTTTAGCGTCTCGCTGACCATCGAGATTTATTGAGCAACAAGTGAGTAATAAATTTTTTTTTCTGAATACATTTCATGGGTAAAAAAAGATAAATGTTAAATATTGGGCTCTTTTTTTAATTTTTCGTATAACTATACATAGTTTTATATCATGCACACCATAAAGTTAACACAAATTTTCCGTTTACCATATGACTAGGATTAGGTGTCACGAATTTACAGTAGTTTTTGTAGTATTTGTATAATACTAATTGGAGAATGCATTAAATGAAGAGTATTTTGAGATAAGCATCGTCAAATAACTCATTTCATGAAGCTTCTAAACTAGTAAAATAGCACTGTTTGTCCGGGACATTAATACACTTTCATGATTTGCTTATTAATATAGATTTTTCTACAATACTGGGTTCTTTTAAAATAATTGAAGTTTTAACGTTAAAAAGGAATTGAATATTAATTAAATTATTTTCAAAAACCATTTCATGAAGTAAAAAGAGCTATTTTAGTGAAAAATAATAAGTTACGGAAATTTAAATGGCCGTCATTACGGGCACCATTTTAAAAAGTTGATTTTAAATTTCTCATTTACGCAGCATATAGTAACAATTGTGTGAAAAAAAAGGAAAAAAGAAAACTAAGCAAGTTTTTTTGAAATTGAAAACCTAAATATAGAAAGACACAAAGTTTGTAGTCAAATCTGGATTAACCCATATACATATATTGGTAGTGGTCTTAAAACCGTATTATTTAACAAATTTATTTGAAAAGCGCTTTTGAATTAGTTAAAAAGCGCTAATATATAATTGACTAGGTCTAAGCCAAGAGGACCAGTGCAGACTCTGCAAGACGGCCCAGGAGACAACAACTCATCTCTGGACAGACTGCCCAGCCCTGGAACCAGATAGGACAGTACACGGGCTGGGCAGAAACACAAGAGAACTGACTCAAGAGCCTGGCAGGGCAGCGCAGCTGGTTGAGATTATCCTCTCCAGACTGCTGAACAACGCAACGAACTAAAAAAACAACAACAGTTCCAGTGTTGGCTAGGACTTTTTTCACCACCTGTCGCAGGCTCAACACCAGTGGCAAGAAGATTTAAAAAAATAATGATTATGTTTTTGTGGGTATAAAGATGATGTGGTGATGATTATGCTGTTGTAGGAATGTTGGTACTGTGGTGATGATTAAATGCTGTATTGGTAAAGACAATGATTGTGGCAATGATGATCGTGGTGATGTGGTTGAGAGTAGATTATTTAGGTTAATTGTTTTTTATTTAAATTGATATATATATATATATATATATATATATACATTAGAAGGGGTCTAAAAACCTGTTTTATTTAACAAATTAATTGAAAGCACTATATAAATAGTTGTGATTGATTGATTGATCGACAATGAAACTAGCATTCGCAAAAGACACTTATTGCTTTTAATTTATTCCTTTAAGGCAATTTCAAACGACGACGTATAGTGCCCTAGCACTTCTGTGGCGTGTCATCTGCCAGTACAGTTTTATGACAACGTCTATCAGCTTGTGAAGACACATAGTTAGCAAGAAAAAAGCCTCCTCAGAAATTATAAATTTGTAAAAAATTTAATACTTTAGAATTACAAATATTCAAAATGATTTTTAGAAAGGGTTTTTCAAAAATTTACTTTTTCCAATGTTGAAAATTTAAATGGCCGAAAGTAAAAAAAACAAACCATTTTGTCTGATATTTTCAATATATTGTATGAAAAATCTAAGAAAGCATGAAAATTTTAAAACTTTAATGATGTACTCACCCTGTGAACACTCATACATGAGACCTATATGGGTCCCATATGGGCAACTATATGTGGAATATATGGGCTATTTCTAAGTGGGCCTTATGTGGAATATATGGGCTTTTTCTAAGTGGGCTGTCTGTATAGCACATACGCTCAAACTTTTTAACACGAACACATAATTGATTGAAAAATTATTTATTGTAAAATAAAACAAGTAAAATAGTTCTGCCAAGCATAAATTTGAAGATATTAAAAAAATAGTCCAAATATCACAAATTTGATTAATTAGAACCTTCAATGCGACAGTCGGACAGATTTTTGAGATAATTTCTTTTCGATATTGGTTGGCTTGCTCTTCTTCCCCTCTTGCCATCTCTGTTTCGGGCTCTTGTCAGCCATTTGGATACATGCATTTCGATACCTCTTTTGTTTGTTTCAGGTATCGATGAGTTTGTTTTTACAGAACCTGTTGCGAATAATTCATTGATGAATTAAATAAATGTAACTTAACATAACTTTAAGTTTGATGTACATAACAATAGAATAATAAATCCTGATGAGAGTATAATGAAACAATATAATCATAATTATTAGAAACCGACCGAAATTCGGTTCGGTTTCGGTTTCGAAGCCGAAATTGCCAATTTTCTTAGTTTCGGCAAATTTTCGGTTTCGGCCGAATCTAAATTCACAATTTCGACATTTTTCGGTTTCAGGCGAAAATAATTTTTTAATTTCGACTTAATTTCGGTTTCGGCCGAAATGGATCTCATATTTACCGAAATTACCGAATTTAAATTTTTTTTATGTAGTTCATCTGTATCCTCAATCGAACTATTAAGTTCGGGTTCGATTCTCTGTCAGATATCTTTTAGTTATCGTGGTTGATTGATTTATGGGTGTCATCAGACTAATTATTCAAATAATATATACAAGAATCTGGAACAACAATCATGTATTTGAAATTTAAGTAAATTGGGATACGTTCAATGATGATATTTAACAACACTTTTTTAGGCAAATTCTATTTTTTAAAACATTTGTTTAAAAAAATGTTAATGTCAAAAGTAAGTACCTGTATATCCTCAATCGAACTCGAACCATTAAGTTCGGGTTCGATTCTCATCTCTATTAGTTATCGTGGTTCATTGATTTATGGGTGACATAAGACTAATTATTCGAATAAGATATACAAGCATGTGGAATTCTAGATATCCATGCTTTGAAAAACACTGTATATAAGTCGAAAGAACGAGAAGATTTGGCTTCGATTAATTAATTCAATAATAAATTGGGAGAATGTCTTTGAATCCTATTTGGGAGTTTTTTACAAAATGTCAGTCGTACCAAAGCAAAGCCTGTTGTAATACATGTTTTAAATTATATTCTTTAAGTAGTACACAGCCTAAGAAGCAGACTGTTTGTGGATTGAAAAACCATCTTCAAAAACACCACAAAGAATTGTTCATCAGGTTTTTGTTAGACGTTGAAGAGAAAAATGGTCTGGCGACAGTAGCGAAGAAAAGAAAATGAGAAGAATCTGTTTCACAACCTGTTTCAGTTCAACCAGTTATCAAGTTTCAAAAAGATCGCAGAACCTGGTCAGATGATCCTCCCTCTACTCAGACAATCGACAAATGCATCATGGATTTGATCATTGTTGATATGATTCCATACTCAATTGTTGAAGGTGAAGCATTCAAAAGGTTGAATTTTGCTGATCCAACTGCATCAAAAAATTACCGTTTAAAGAGCAAAAAGTATTTTCGAACCAGCTTGATGCTAGCAATTTACATAAAAGTGACTCAACAAGTTAAAAACTTGTTAAAAAAGCAGAATGGATTAGTTTTCCAACAGATGGGTGGACGAATCCGACCAAATCATGCTCTTTACTTAGCTTCACTGCTCATTTTGTGCATGAAAGTTCAAGAAAGAAAGTTGTTTTGAATGCTATGGTCTTAGAAGAAAACCATACAGGAGCTTATTTGGCATCAAAATTGAAAGAAACAATTCTGAACTGGGAGATAGATGATAAAGTTCACCTGGGCATCCGTGACAATGCGCCCAACATGGTTAGCTCAATGCGTATTGCGGGAATACGTGACTTTGGTTGTTTTGCACATAACCTACAACTTGTCGTGAAAGATGCTATTTTTCTTCAAACTTCAGTGGAGAAAGTTATCAAAAAATCAAGAAAAATAGTTTCTCACTTCAAACACAGCAAACAAGCTTGTCATCATCTTAAGGAAATACAAAAATCAGCTGATGTTCCACAACATTCACTGATTCAAGATGTTGAGACGCGTTGGAACCAGTGTTATTTTCGTTCCATAAAATAATTATAGTTTTTATTTTTGTTTCGTTTTGGAATTAATTATAGTTTATATTAATTAAGAAATTCGACTCCAACGAATCATGAACAATGGCGCTCGGATTGCCTTGAGCATCATAACACCTATTCAACATACCAGTTCATTTAAAAATTTAAAAAGTCTACACTGGCTTCCGGTTAAATTTCGCATTCCCTTCAAAATTGCCACCATCACTTTTAAAACACTTACAACATCTCAGCCTTCTTATCTCAGAAACCTACTCACCATCAAAAACAGCAATAAACATCTTCGTTCATCATCCACTACGACATTACTTAAAGCTCCTGTAAGAACCAACATAGCCAACCGTGCATTCCGTCACTCATCGCCATCGATCTGGAACAGCCTACCACCACACATTAGAAACAGCACATCCCTATCAATATTCAAGAAAAAATTAAAAACTCATTACTTTCAAATAGCATTTATTTAATCATCTTTCTTCTTATTTTTATTTATTTAATTGACTTATTCACTTAGTCATTCATATGAAGTCATTTACTCAGTCATTTATTCATGATTTTTTTTATTATTTTATTATTATTTTTTTTTTATCTATTATTATTATTATTCCACTAAGTACCTGACAAAGAGCGCTTCTGTTGCGTGCCTTAGCGCTATATAAATGAATTTTATTATTTTATTATTATTATTATTCATTATAGTTTTTATTTTCGTTTTCGTTTTGAAAATAAATTTAGTTTTTATTTTCGTTTTCGTTTTGAAAATAATTAAAGTTTTTATTTTCGTTTCAGTTTTGAAAATAATTATGGTTTTTATTTTTATTTTAGTTTTGAAATTCTATTAATTTGAAACTTTAAACACTATTTATTTATATCTAAAAAAATTTAATTGATCATAAAATGAAACAGTAAAATAGAACAGTATATTAACAACAAATGAGTTTAAAAAATTAGGTCAAATAAAAATGTATTCAGTCTCAAGAAAACTTTTATTTGTAGGTTTTTCTGTAATCTATCTTTTTTCCCACTTGTTAAAGAAGCACATAAAGAAAAAATTCTCTCAACGTATGCCTGGGAGGCTGGAGCTGCCAAAAGATCTTGTGCAATTGGACCTAGAAGTTATGTTGTCAGTCCAGAATTTTAACCCATTTGGTTCACAAGTATTTTTGATTTTTGAGGAATTTATTTTCATCTCCGAAATATATTTTTCTATTTCCACAATTAAACTTGATTTGCATTCTTTGCCAGAACTTGTATCGTCAATACTTAATTTAGAAGATAAAAAGTTAAATTTCTTTGAAGGAATTGATGATTCATCTGAAGCTTCTATTTCATTATGTCGTGAACTATTTTCAAAACAATTGTTCTTTGCTTCGCTAAAAGCCTGCAAAATAAAAGATTCAAATTGTTTAATTGCAATTAAAATGTGATGTGATGTATCATTAAATAATATTTATAATTTAATTGAAAACTTGTTTTTAAAATATATCTAAATTACCTGTGAACAAATGTAAGTTTTAGCAGCATGCAATAAACTAGAATATTGTGAATTCTGCAACAGTTGGATCCACAAATGTAGCAGCTGCTGTTACTGGATTGAATTTCAATGAAGAGGGATTTAAGAAGCACTCAAAATAATGTTGAATTGCACTCCTCAATGAAACAATCAAACTAAAAATTCCTACAAATTTAATTTGTTCTAAATGGCAGTCTAGGTCTAAAACAGACGGTATGACATGCGATAAAGACAATCTATCGGTCTGAATTAGAGGTCGGACATGGACGATTTTTCATTCCCGGTACCGTCCCGTTCCCGAAATTTGTTTTCCCGTCCCGTCCCGTTCCCGATGGGACATCAGAATTTTGATTCCCGTCCCGTCCCGTTCCCGAAATTTGTTTTCCCGTCCCGTCCCGTTCCCGATGGGACATCAGAATTTTGATTCCCGTCCCGTTCCGTTCCCGCTACTCGATTCCCGCTCCCGACCCGTTCCCGAAACCTTTTTGTTTTTTTATTCATTTTTGCTGCCGTTTTCACTGGTCCCAAACTTGCTAGTTCTAACATTTCTTACAATTTATTATTTGAAATCAGAGAATATTTCTTTTAATAAAATAAAAAAAACACGATTTAAATTTCAAATATTTAATGAAATGAAATTATTGAAGTTAGTCATTGTTTTTGAGTAATTCAATCAAGTCTTTATTGTTTTTCACACGGGTTAAACCGTTAAGAGTTTTAGCTTTCAAATGAGATGATTTTGGGTCTGAAGTTAAACGACCACATATTGAAAAATTCCGTTCACAGGGAATATAACTTGCAGATATACTAAACAAAATTTTGGCTACTTCTTGTTGTATTTTAAAATTGCTCATTTTACTCCAATAAAATAAAACATCTTTATAGTTTTCGATTTTTTGGGACGTAATTGTGAATATTTGTACAATTCATCCTCTTATGAATTTTTTTCTTCGTTCATTATTATGAATTCTTCAATAATGATAGAAATATGTTTTTTGACAACATTCTTATTCTCCACAACTGCAAATATAAAATCATTCGTATAATTTGTTAGTATAATAATTTTATTATAATTTTTACGTTATAAAAACAAACATAATAGGTCTAAATAACCATCATTTGTTTTTTTTCTCAACGGCACTGCAGCTTGGTTTGGCTGTACAAAATAGAATTTAATTTTCTCTAATGAAAGTCTTGGTATTTATTTCTTTTCTATCCCAAACTTTTTCCATATTATTCTTTCATACTGTGGATGCAACAGACATGCTGTCATATGAATGAGATCAATGGCATCTTTTCTTTTGTCGAAATGATCAACTGAACAATCATTTGGAAATTAATCATTCAAATTCAAAGTATTAATTTATAAAATTAAAATAATATAACTGACCATTTTGATTTCATCTGAAAAGTTTTCATCATCACCCATTTGTTCTAATCTCCCTAATCTTTGGACTCACCATAACAACTTTAAATGTAGTGTTGGAGATTTCGACATTGGCAATGGTGGCTTCGTTACACATTTCTATTGCATTTGATACTTATTTTAAGTACGGAGTATCGATGAAATAAAGATTTCCATACTTAGAAGTTTGCTGACAAATCATTGTTTAAAAATCCAATCCCAATAACTGTCATTCCTGTTTTTCCCGTTCCCGATTTAAAAGTTGATTCCCGTTCCCGTCTTTTCCCGTTCCCGATTTGAAAGTTGATTCCCGTTCCCGTCCCGAAAACCTATTCCCGGTTCCCGACTTTTCCCGTCCCGAAATTAATTTTCATTCTCGTTCCCGCGGGAGTCCCGCGGGTACCCGGTCAGATCGGGTACCCGGTCTGACTTCTAGTCTGAATACTGTCAGTGTGGGTTGCAAATTATTTCAAAAAATGTTGAACTTCTACCATTCTGTTCCATTCACTTGCTAATAATGTGTCGATTTTAGCAAAATCCATAACATAATTGACATCATCTTTTAGTTCTAGTAATCTTTCAACCATAAAAAAAGTGCTGTTCCATCTAGTGGGGCAGTCTGTTATTACTGTTTTGGAAGATTTTTCAAGGAGTTTTTCTATGTGTATTGTGGACTTTCTAATTTTGCTGACTATATACCTTGCTTTTGTAATTATTGGTTCACATACATTATTGGAGTATACTCTTTTTAAAACTAGTTGTATGGTGTGTGCTAAACATGGCATATGTCGATAAGGAACCCATTTTTCTAATTCTATTTCATCACAAAATGTTTCACTTTCTTCTTCATCACTATCTGAGTTTTCATTTTCTGAATAATCGTCTTTTTCTGCATGCTTATTTTGAAGAATACGCACAGCTTTTGCAATATTTGAACCGTTATCAGATATTATTAAAATTATTTTATTTGGTTCTATATTCAAATAAGCGAGGCACTTTGATAAACACTCAGCAAGTTTTTCTCTAGTGTGGAGATGATTCAGTTGAATTAGGTTTAAAAAGTAATGACACGGTTTGCTACACTGTGGATTGAAACAGCATGCTGCAATCCCAACATATGATGATGTTAAACCTTTTTTGGTCCAAATATCTAAACATATAACTATTCTTCGAACATTCTTCAATGAGTCTTTCAGAATTTTGCAACCCTCATCATATTTGTCTTTTAATAAATCCAGTGACTTTGATGAGCATGAAAAAAAATTCAATAATTGATCCCCACTATTTTTGTACAATATGTTGTAATCATTTATAATGAATAACGACCATTGTAATTGCTCAAATAAATTTCTACAATATATGATAATACTTTTTACATTTTGAATAAGATAAAATAAACAAAATTACTTGGCATTTTAAATTTTATATCCAATGTTTCCACACAGTTTTTAAAATGTTCATTAGATACTAGATTTAATGGAATGTTAGCGTTTACAAATAATTTTAATAAGGAGTCTTGTCTCTTCAAATATTCTTCGCACTTACTTGAATACAAAACTGTTTTCGTGGTTTTTTTTAAAACTAATAGTTTGTTGAACGGAATTTTCATTACTTTCAATCTTTTCACAATTCCTCTTTCTGACTAATTCAATTTCCTCGAATTCTTGAAAAAACTTGTTGTGGTAGCTAGAGAGATGAACCTTGAGGTTTGTAAAATTTTTTCCTTTAAGTGTTGCGTTGCATAATACTTTCTGTCCGTCTTTGGTCGTCGATACTTCAACGATGCATGTACTTTTGTCGTTTTCTGAAGAATATGTAAAGTATTTCCAAATTTCGCTTTCTTTCTTTCTTCCAGCAAATGAACGTGATAAACTCATTGTTATTTAAATTTGAAATATTATAAGAATTGATTACGTAAATTATGGATTAATATCAAATTTGAAGTATAATAACAAATTTACGATTAAAATAATTTAGTTGAAAAAGCGAAGCAGTAATAAAATAACGTTTTACCAATGGCGCTAGTTTCATAAAGCCCAAAGATAATGTTTATAACATAGACATATATTTTTTATATGAATTTTCATTTGTATATTATGGCATATCATAAAAGTTATTTAATTTTCGTTTTGGAAATAATTATAGTTTTTATTTCAGTTTCGTTTTGGAAATAATTATAGTTTTTATTTTCGTTTTCGTTTTGAAAATAAATTAAGTTTTTATTCTCGTTTTCGTGGAACGATTATTCAGAATTTTCGTTTTCGTTTTCGTTACGAAAATAACACTGGTTGGAACAGCTCATACTTGATGCTGTCTAGGCTGAATGAGCAACAAAAAGGAATTAACTTTTATTCCGTTGAACATGGAGACATCGACTCCTTAACAAAAGAAGAATGGAAACTTATAGAAAGAATAATTGTTGTGTTAAAAACATTTAATGACGCGACTACAGAGATCAGCTACGAGGATGCATCAATATCTATTGTCATTCCGATAATTTCTATGCTGAAAACAAAATTAGAAATCACGTCAGCTGA
Organism: Piscicola geometra; assembly: GCA_943735955.1. NCBI lineage: Eukaryota > Metazoa > Annelida > Clitellata > Hirudinida > Piscicolidae > Piscicola > Piscicola geometra. Next base: position 248,276 of record OX030964.1, read on the forward strand.
TGTTGGACTGATGCAGATGAAAGCAGCCCTTTCGAGATGCCATAGACAATAGAGGTCGGACCGGGTACCCGATCTGACCGGGTACCCGCGGGTACCCACGGGACTCCCGCGGGAACGGGAATGAAAATTAATTTCGGGACGGGAAAAGTCGGGAACCGGGAATAGGTTTTCGGGACGGGAACGGGAACGGGAATCAATATTCATATCGGGAACGGGAAAAGACGGGAACGGGAATCAACTTTTAAATCGGGAACGGGAAAAACGGGAATAACATTTATTGGGATTGTATTCTTTAACAATGATTTTTCAGCAAACTTCTAAGTATGGAAATCTTTATTTCATCGATACTCCGTACTTAAAATAAGTATTAAATGCAATAGAAATGTATAACGAAGCCACCATTGCCAATGTCGAAATCTCCAACACTACATTTGAAGTTGTTATGAGGAGTCCAAAGATTAGGGAAATTAAAACAAATGAGTGATGATGAAAACTTTTCAGATGAAATCAAAATGGTCAGTTATATTATTTTAATTTTATAAGTTAATACTTTGAATTTGAATGATTAATTTCCTAATGATTGCTCAGTTGATCATTTCGACAAAAGAAAAGATGCCATTAATCTTATTCATATGACAGCATGTCTGTTGCATCCCCAGTATGAAAGAATAATAGGAAAAAAGTTTGGGATAGAAAAGAAATAAATACCAAGACTTTCATTAGAGAAAATTAAATTCTATTTTGTACAGCCAGACCAAGCTGCAGTGCCGTTGAGAAAAAAAACAAATGATGGTTATTTAGACCTATTATAATTGCTTTTATAACGTAAAAATTATAATAAAATTATTATACTATCAAATTATACGAATGATTCTATATTTGCAGTTGTGGAGATTAAGAATGTGGTCAAAAAACATATTTCTAACATTATTGAAGAATCAATAATAATGAACGAAGAAAAAAATTCAAAAGAGAATGAATTGTACAAATATTCACAATTACGTCCCAAAAAAATTGAAAATTATAAAGATGTTTTATTTTATTGGAATAAAATGAGCAGTTCTAAAATACTACAAGAAGTAGCCAAAATTTTGTTTAGTATATCTGTAAGTTATATTCGATGTGAACGGAATTTTTCAATATGTGGTCGTTTAACTTGAGACCCAAAATCATCTCATTTGAAAGCTGAAACTTTTAACGGTTTAACCCGTGTGAAAAGCAATAAAGACTTGATTAAATTACTCAAAAACAATGACTAACTTCATTACTTTCATTTCAATAAATATTTGAAATTGAAATCGTGTTTTTTTTAATTTTATTTAAAGAAATATTCTCTGACTTTCAAAGAATACATTTTAAGAAATGTTAGAACTAGCAAGTTTGGGACCAGTGAAAATGCAGCGAAAAGGAATAAAAAACAAATAACTTTCAGAAACGGGTCGGGACGGAAAAAAAATTTCGGGAACGGGACGGACGGGAATCAAAATTTTGATGTCCCATCGGGAACGGGACGGGACGGGAAAACAAATTTCGGGAACGGGACGGGACGGGAATCAAAATTCTGATGTCCCATCGGGAACGGGACGGGACGGGAAAACAAATATCGGGAACGGGACGGGACCGGGAATGAAAAATCGTCCATGTCCGACCTCTAATAGACAAACGGTTGGAGTTTGTTAAAAAATGCCCGAAGTGCTTGCAGCTACTTTGCTTGATCCTCGCTTTAAAGACATGTGTTTTGACGATTTAGAAAAGGAAGAAGCCAAAAAAGAAGTTTTAAACTTTAGCAAACCAAACTTTGTTGCAGGAAAGAATTCCATCAACCAGGCTTAACAAATACTGGAAAATAACGTTTTAAACAGTTCATCATCCTTATGGGATATTGATGACAGAGTTAACTTCACCAAACAAACCAACGATAATGCTGCCAAGAAGACGCCTGAACACGAATGCTAAATGCAAGCGTATCTTAAAGAGCCTAGGATAAATAGAACATCCAACATTTTTGCGTATTGGCATTGCAGTCAAAATTCATGTCTTGAGCCTGCTGCTCGAAAATACTTATCTGCACCCCCAACAAGTGTGGCTAGCGAGCAACTATTTAGTTCTGCAGGGCAAATCTACGCAGATCGTCGCAGCAACTTTCTTGGTGAAAATGTTGAAAAACTGTTATTTCTGCCTTACAATATTCGTTTGTTTGGGTTTAATTATTAAACAGAAATTGTCATCGTTCAATACTATTTTTTGCTTTAAATAAACTTATGTAGACCATTTTTGTTGTTGAAAAACTTTTAATTTTTTGTTTAAAACATAAGTTTGTTTGTATTTACTTTTTAAACTGGCATTATCATCATTAAATACTATTTTTTTGTTTTTAATGAAAGTTGGGAAACATTTTCGGCTTCGGTTTTAGCCGAAAAGGGAATTTCAATTTTGGCCTACTTTCGGTTTCGGTCCAGTTAAAACTATCAGTTTAGGTCGGTCTCTCTTATCCACAACGAAACAAAGATCCAAGATGATAATATATTTGGAACAACTGGATTTTAAGCAACAGTGATGGCACATATTGATGAATTCGAAATGAGACCCGAATTCAGTAAAAACTGCTTTCATGCGCCAAAAGCGCAACTTTTCTCGACCACTATTACCACGCCACACTCTTTCAAAACCACTGCACCGCACCTATCCAACTACTGCCTCCATCCAACCACCGCACCATACACTGTAACACACCTCTCACAACCATACCACACCTCTTGAAACCACTGCACCCATCCGACCACACCACACACCAATTCTCTGACACCACGCAGTGCGTGACGCAGACACAGTGAAGCACTACCGCATCCGCCAACTCGACGAGGGCGGCTTCTTCATCGCACGACGAGCCACCTTCCGCACACTTGCCCATCTGGTTGAACACTACTCCAGCGAGGCAGATGGACTCTGCGTCAACCTGCGCAAGCCCTGCACCCAGGTGCCTGTCTGTCTGCTTGTATGCTTGTCTGTTTTTCTGTCTGCTTGTATGCTTGTCTGTTTTTCTGTCTGCTTGTATGCTTGTCTGCTTCTCTGTGCCTGCTGTGGTGGAGGGTGGGTGCTGTGGTGGAGGGTGGAAGGGTGGGTGCTGTGGTGGAGGATAAATGGAGAAAGGGAATGATGGGGGTATAAAGAATTGAGAGAGGATGAGTGGAGGTGATGCAGATGATCAGCTGAAATTGAATGCATGAAAAACTTGAATATTTATTTTAACACAGGTCAACATTTGAAAGCCCGAAACAACTTTAAACCGCTATATGTGCTTTTACCACCACCACCACCACCCACCTCGAACCTTGTTGGCAGGTGGAGAAGCCAGACACAGTGGGTCTGTCGTACAACACGAAGGACCAATGGGAGATCCTCAAGAGCTCCCTGCGTCTCATCCACAAGATCGGCCATGGGCAGTTCGGAGAGGTGTACGAGGGCCTCTGGAACAACACCACTCCCGTCGCCATCAAGACCCTCAAGCCAGGTTCGTCTTGAGGCTGTTGTTGCTGTTGTTGTTGTTCTTGTATAGGGGGTGGCTTTGCCGTTGCTGTTGTATGTGGGGGGTCAACTTGGAGTTGAGTGGGGGGGGGTGGCTTTGCCGTTGTGGGGGGGAAGGGGCAATTGCAAGTGTGGTAGCTAAGGGAGGGCAAGCGGGTTCTGGGTGAAGGAAGAATGATTCTGGTGATTTGGTGCGTGGTTGGCATTATTGAAGTGCTTGATTTGTTGGGCTGAAAATGAAAAGGAAATCATAAAGGCTCCAATGCAGTGTTGGAGCATCACGTCACATTCTTCAGATGTCTTGCTTTAATGATTATAATTGCAGTGCCTTTGATCGCGTTGTTTATACTGTTATGCTGGATTGAGCAAAATTAGTTTATGAAATTATTATTTATATGTGTCATTTATATATATTTATTAGAGCTGTTCCACGATTAAAAAATTTAATTGCCGTTAATCGTTCGCTTAAAAATTTTAATCGTGCGTTAATTGTATTTTAAAGCAATGTTTTTAGCATATTTGACATTAGTATAAAATAGTATATAAATTGTTTTCTCTTGCAAATGGAATATAAATGTTATCAGAATTTAAAAAAAAAGTAATTCTCATTCAAAGAAATAAAAATGATTCCATAAATGATAAAAATGGAATTGTAACACATCATTTTGAGCCCGTTACTCAAGCAAATAAGTTTTTCAACATTAGTGGGATCTTACGAGACTCTTTTCTTACTAACTATGTGTCCTGACAAGCTGAATAGACGTTCACACGGAACTGTACTGGCAGGAGATGACAAGTACTTTCTTGACAGTTTCGCAAGAGCCGGATATGCCCTTCGCGTTGTTGCCACCAAACAAGAGAAAAAATCTCAAAGTTTAATGATTGACTTATTAATCAATTCAGAATCTGGAGTTAAATATGTTTGTAGTCTTTTGTTTGGTGAAGGCTGTATAGTTTTTGAGGTTTTCTTTTCTTATAGTTTCTTCAACTCTCTCATTTTTTGAAAACATTTCAACTTTTTAAATCGGGGGTCTAATGATGTGGCAATTCTCGACCATTGGATATTCTGATTATTCATTTTCTCCTCCAATTTGGGAATAAATTTTGTGTGTGAAATGAATGACATAAGCTGGATCATCTTCTGGAGTGCATATTTCTTGTGTAAAGTGACAAATTGCAAGTAACACTAATGAATATTTCAAGTATTTTTCACCCCCTAGAAGTTATGCTGCAAATCTTCAAGAAATTATAAGTTTTTTTGATGAAATGCAATTTTTCCCATTCGTTTGTTGACATTAAATTAGTAGTGTTTGTGTTCCCTTGCTGACAATGTAGCCAAAACAGCAAAAAACAGTTTAATTTGGATAACCTGGTCCGTGATCATTAAAAAAAAATGACTTCATTTTCAAACAATACCCCGTTTTCGCATCACAAAGGCGCCAAATTTAAAGTCATATTTTCCCGATTTAGATGGCATGTCCTAAACTGAAACGTCTTCACAATGGTACAAACCTTTCATCCACCTTCACATACTCATGTGGAATTTTATAGTTTTTATTGCCACATGTCATGATCAGCGCCCATTGGAGCAAACTTTGTTTTTTTAACTTCGAAAACTTCTGATATTAATTAAAAAATTCAAATCTTAGACATTAAGATATTAATTCACATATATTTCGTGATATAAATTGGTTAATACACAAACAACAGTCTCTACCATTATAAACCCCTATTAGGATAGTGACATCTTTAAAAAAAAAGTAATTTCTGATAATTATTTATACAAATATATGAAAATGTTATAAAAAATCACTATAACTCAAAAGAAATAATTTTAGTGAAAACATCGTTGAAATATGTGATGGGTCGATTTGACCCATGCTGAGGTGGCACAAATCACGAAGCTTTAATTGGACGATTTGATTTGATTTGATCTGAGCGAGTTTTTTGACAAAATTTGATTTATAGAGATTGAATTTATAAGGTAATCAATTATTTCGACTTAAGAATTATATATACAATTTTATTTTATTTGTCAAGATTTAAGAGTTATATTTTAAATTTTAGCTGATTTGTTAAGATTTATAATTTCCATTTTAGAAAATAATTTCAAATTGAATAGAGAAGGAGTTTTTGACCTCGGTGAACTTTGAAGGTCAATAATTCGGCGACCTTTTGAAAAAGTGATTTTTTATATTTTTAATTTTATAAAAAACGTATCTAAACATAATATAAAATGTTCATAAATTTCTGAGAAGGTATGGTGTACTCCATTGGTCAAATAAGTAAACGGATAAACGCCCCAATGGACGAAATGCCCGGCGGGTAACATCCCCGCTCTGATTTGAGATAAACGCCCTCGTGGATAACTGCCTCGTCAGAAATTTAACGGATAAAAGCCCTGTTCGGAATAAAGACCTGTTCACATTAAATCAGTTTTTTTAATGAACATTCAATTTAATAATAAAATAAATACTTTAACAAAAACAAAGTTATATTTTAGTGAAGAATTCAAAGAGATGTTGTTTTTGTGTGTGTTGCTGTGCATGTGTGGGTTGCTATTTGTGCATGTGTGGGTTGCTGTGTGTGTGTGTCTGTGATTGTCTGCCATTATTTATATTTGTATTTGATTAAAAATTACATTGTATTACTTTTAGTTATTAAATTGTTATATATTAATTTAATATTGTTTTAATATAATTTTATATTTTTATGTTATAATTTAATATTGTTATATTATGAATTTACATTATAAATAAGTAGGTTAATAAAATTTAAAAGCGAAGATTTTAATTTTTTAAATATTTTTTTCAGACCGAGACTTTTATCGAAATATTTGTATATTAAGCAGGCCTTCAATGCGCGGGAGTCATTATCCGCCGGCGTTCTGATCCGGGGATATGGTCCACCGGTCGAAGTTCTATCGACCCATTGGTGTTTAAGGCTTAAAAAATTCTCTCTTGTATTTTGTATGAAATAGTTAAATCTTCAGCTAAACTAAATAAATTAGTTTTATTTATTAGAAAGCTGTAAAAAGCTAAACGTTAATCTCATTGGAACGATTTCAACCAGAACTAGTTAGTCTTCGAAGTGGCCAAATGGATGCGGAGAACCGTTTTTGGAATAATTTAAGAAATATAGTGTAGATGAATCAAAATGATTCAGGGTCGCATCCAGGGAGGGCATCGGGAGCACACTTTATAATCTTACATTTTACAATTTTATAAATGTCCTATACTTAACAGAATAAATATAAAAACATTTCAATTTTAAACGCTATTGGTAAGATTTTATGAAATTTTTAATTTTAAAAAAAATTAATTCCTTCAAAATATTTGTTTTAAATATTCATTTTTCTGTTATAAATTTGTTGTAATTAAATGACAGTTTGAAACCACGTGATATATGAAACAAAAGGTTAGTGGCTCGTTTGGGATAGAAAAGTTTTTGAGACAAATTGGATACCAAAATAATGCATTTGTTATATTTTATTTACCTTTAAAGTGCCTTTATGAGACAGCATTAAGTAGAAAATGAGACCTATCTAGAAGATTTCTCAACGTCGTTGTGTTATACTTTCTTTCTAAATTATAATTTTCAATGCAATGCGTTATTATAACATCTCATAAACGGAAAGACAAACTTGATGTGATTATTACAGATGCAATAATACTCGATTCGGCGGTTAATGCTCGCCAGTGAAGCCGAGCTGATTGCAATTGCCATTATTATATAATAGTGAGGCTTTTGTCGGCCTGGAAAGATGCTGACTGTTGATGAAAGCAAATAGCTTAGTTTGAAACTTGCATGAAAGACGCATGGTGATGAACATACGATGAATATTTATATCTCGCTCAGACATAACTTTTTCTTATTTTCTTTTTATCGAATAAAAAGTTTCTCACTAAAAAGTCATAGTTTCTTAGAAAGCTTTTATAAAGAAGAGCTCGTTAAATTTGATTAATAAGGTTAAGGTTCTAAGATCCTATAATTAGCAACTGCTACGAAATTTTCAAATTTTATTAATTTATAAAATAAAATATTCCTATGATAGATTTTGAAGTGCAGATTTCAAATCAGTTTACAGTTTCCAAATATCTCAAATGGTTCAAAAGTTATTCAATTTTTAAACTCCCGAAAATTGAGCGATTTGGCGAATTATTTTCAATGCTTAAGCCAAAAAAATACATAAGAGTTTGACGGGACGACGTCTCGACGTTATTTCATTATAACTTTTTTGATGAGTGTCATTTAATGTTGAAACTTGACAAGATCATGTATTTAAAAAAAAAAAGTAGTATTTTAAAAAAATAATTCATAATAAAATAAAAGATTTTAAACCGTTTATTTTCTACCAAAATAAATTTTTAAAAGCACATAAACTTTATGTTGGAATAGAAAACGAAATTCTACTTATTTAAAAAAAAATTATTAACAATAAAAAGCGAAAATGAATAAAATTAAAAGAATTATAATTATTTCAATTAAACAACTAAATTTTTATAAACAATAAAAAGTGAGAATGAACAATATTTAATGAATGATAATTATTTAAATAAAACTAAATTTGTATTAACAATAAAAAGCGAGAGTTCTTCAATTATTGTCTTTATAACATTTAGAGTTTTTAATTCTTTCTAGAATGTCTTTTTGGATTGAACAGTTAATGGTATTGTTTTTGAACAATTTCCAACTAAAAATGTGTTCAAAGACACTTTTGGCACATTTATTTTTAAAGATGGAGGAAGAAATTCTAAATTCATGAATGATCCTAGTTTTTTCTTTTGTTAGATTTATTTTCTTTTTAGCAACACTACACACCTTTGAGTATAAAACCAATGGGTTTGTATTGATGAAGTTGCCATTAAGCCTTAAGGCATGATTAAGGCATCCCAAAACTTCAGCTAAACTAAGACAATATATAATATATATTATATATGTTCCTTTTTAAAGAAAAATTTTCAACTCTAGAACTAGGCCACTGCTTATAAAAACAACTTTTTTCAAACTTTTATTTTTTATATCAATACATGTGAGGCCAAGCTTCTGACAGATTGGGCCAGGAAATTCAATTTAAAGACAACTGTATTTTAAAGTTTAAAAAATTATCATTTGTAAAGTTGTTACGCTCAAATGGCTTAATTTATTATTTTGGACTCTAAGCTATGAATATCATAAGAACCAATCAAATGAATTTAAATAAATCAAAGTTAAAAAAATAATCCAACCAAGAATAACTATGAATTTTTAAATAATATAGAAATTTAGCATTTAAACGTCGATAACTATTCAACAGACGATATAAAAGCAAAAACTTAATTGTGATGCGCTTTACATTTAATAAAATGCTATACGTACGATTTGTATTTTAAAAATCACAAATGGAGGAGCACTTTTTTTCAATGAAGTTGATATCATTCAAATGATTAAGAAATGTACTTTCAGAATGTATTTGCTAGATTTTAATTATATTTTTGAAAGTAGTTTAAATTCAAAGTGAACAATTGAAAGTTTATTTTCTCGTTTAATTATTAAGAAAAAAAATTCTAGCTTTCGGTTTGAAGTAGGAAAGTCAAATACGATTTTAATGATATATAATTCCTTTATATACATTATATTTTGATTTGCGGATTTGAAAAATGAACAAGTAGGTGTCGATTCAAAAAGTCCAGATGACACAGCGTAAAGTTGACTTGATATGATATTCAGTTTTAGATATTGGTTTTTTAAGCTTAGTTAATGAAATTTTACTTTTTATTTAATTTTTTTAATGAAAAAATGGTTAAACTTTCATTTAATTACAATTTGAATTTTATTTAAAAGCTAGAACCTTTAATAAAAGCAATTTATTGTGCTGATTGCACATATTAACGAAATTCGCCACTTTTAGCTCATTTGCATATCATTCGTGGCGGTTGCTACCTATAATGCTTTGCATATACCATTAGCATTTTTGCATAATTGATGAGATGCTGGTATTATCTTGGCATTTTTGCATAATTGATGAGATGCTGGTATCATCTTGGCATTTTTGCATAATTGATGAGATGCTGGTATCATCTTGGCATTTTTGCATAATTGATAATAATTAAGTAATAAATAATAATAATAATGCGTATTTATAATGCGCCAAGGCACGCAACAGAGGCGCCACTCACACGACATAAGTCGTGAAACACTTGATGAGGTGCTTCTGACTTTTTCTTTCACGCTTGTGTGTGAATATAATTTTTAAATGTCTTCTTTGAGGTTTTTAGCAGTCTTTAAAATCTGCATTGCATTACTCCACTTTTCCTCTTGCCCCTCCTATTTCTGTTTATTCTTCCACATTTCACGCTCACTATTATCTTCTCACCATCCTCGCAATTCAACCCTCTTCACTGCACCACCACTGCACCACCATCACTACACCACGACCACACAACACCACTGCACCACCACTGCACCACCACTGCACCACCATCACTACACCACGACCACACAACACCACTGCACCACCACTGCACCACCATCACTACACCACCACTGCACCACCACTGCACCACCACTGCACCACCACTGCACCACCACTGCACCACCACTGCACCACCACTGCACCACCACTGCACCACCACTGCACCACCACTGCACCACCATCACTACACCACGACCACACAACACCACTGCACACCACCACCACACTAGACCACGACCACACAACACCACTGCACACCACTGCACACCACCACCACACTAGACCACGACCACACAACACCACTGCACACCACCACCACACTAGACCACGACCACACAACACCACTGCACACCACCACCACACTAGACCACGACCACACAACACCACTGCACACCACCACCACACTAGACCACGACCACATAACTGCACAACACCACTGCACACCACCACCACACTAGACCACGACCACATAACTGCACAACACCACTGCACTTCTGCCACCACCACACTGGACCACGACCACATAACTGCACAACACCACTGCACTTCTGCCACCACCACACTAGACCACGACCACATAACTTCACAACACCAGACCTGGGAGTCGAATTAGTTTTTAAAATGATTTGACTTGGGGTAGAAATGACTCAAAAATCGACATGAAACTGACTTCTGGAAACAGAAACGACTTGACTTGACAATAAATCAACCGACTTGATGAAACTTTAATAACTTTAAAACGATTTTTTAGCTTGGATTGCAACTATCTTCTATGTAATGGATTTTATAACTGTTTTTTTAATCAAAGACATAATAATTTCACAATTTATTAGTAATAAAAAAGTAAAAATAAATTATACACTTGTACAATTATATTGACAGTTAATTGTTTTAAATAGCATCATCTTTAGTTATTGGAAAATATGTAGAATAATTGTAATGCACAAAAGATAATAAATTGGCATGATGTGGTGTCATAGAGGATCTTTTGACGTTCAGCATGAGTCCACAAGTAGAAAACATACTTTCAACGGGACGTTGATGTGGTTAGATACAATACAATACAACGACGAGTATTATTAACGTGGCGTAAACCCGGACGGGCTTCAAGACCACTTGGTTATGGAAAATTTGATAATAATATTAATGATAGATGAATAAATGAAAAGTATAGGAAAATTAAGTTATTGAAATTTAACAATATAATCATTTCTATATATATATATATATATTTTAAAGATTGAAACTGAAATGATAATAACAATAAATTTAAGAAAAAAGTAAATATCTATATTATATTATTATGATTATTTTTATTTATTATTATTATTTATTTTACAATTACAACAACAACAATTAGTTTATTTGCAAGCAAATAAATTGAGAAATCGAAGCAAATAAATGCTTGTATGACCTCTTAGAAAAATAAAATAATAAATGAACTTCTTAATTAAATTCACAAATTAAAGGAATTGTTAATAATAAAAAATGTTTTCATTGATTTACAAAAGAAATTAATTAAAGTGATTGGAAATTATAAGTAGTTTAATTATTTTTTTAAATTAAGGGTTTGGTGTATATTCTTCAAATTCAATGGTAATGTGTTACAGAGTTGGAGCCCTGCATAGATGGGTGAACGGGTAGCCGAGTCGGTAACGACTCTCGGCTTGACCAACAATGAAAGGTCCTAGGTTCAAGTGCAACCAATGCCCTAGTAACCCAAAGGCGCAAATGATAATATGCAGCCTAAGTGGCCTGGAAGCCCGTTCGGGTTATACGCCACTATAATAATGCTCGTCATTATTATAGATTGGACTATTATTGACCATTAGTATAAATATAAAAAAGAATGAAATTGGGAAGCAAGAAATTGATTAATGAAAAAATGAATACAAAATGATAGCGACTGGCTAGTAAACTTTAAAAGAGCAAATTATTTTGCTAATTTCCAAAATGGCAATGGCGACTCATCTTCTTTCGCAATTAACAAATGAAGATACTTGCTGATTTCTTCGTTGATTCGCATTTCAATACCATAGTTATCGTTGTTTTGTCTCAATTTTGGTAGAAGCTTCATTTTCTTGGTTGGCTGGGAATGTGGCTTTTCTTCTATTTTATCAACTTTTAAATCACTTTTATTCATATTATTCCATTGTTTTGCCATTTTTATCGAGATTGTTAATGAAATAATTCAATATAACTTGAAACTAACAAATTATTATAATAATTTAACACGAACACCTAACTTCCAACACAGTTATGAAACGTTAATGTGTAATTAATCAACGATTTAATGTGTAAAATTAGCGCTCTTATTTCGAGCTTTGCTTTTACTTTGTTTTACGATGCATAGACATTTTATAACTCAAACATTAATTATTCACGACCTTAAAAAATATATTATTTATAAAAGATTTTGAACTGTATTAGAGTTTTTTTTAAATATTTGAATTCACATAAGTTTCAAATTTGCAAGTCGACTTGATTTTAAAATGACTTGGCCAATGAAATTCGACGGTTGCGCTAACTAAATGCGACTTGACCCGACTTGATTCGGAGTCGACTTGCGTCAGTTGCATTGCATGTCATTTAGTGTCATTGAGTGTCATTGAATGTCATTGAATGTCATTGAGTGTCATTGAGTGTCATTGAGTGTCATTGAGTGTCATTGAATGTCATTGAGTGTCATTGAGTGTCATTGAATGTCATTGAATGTCATTGAGTGTCATTGAGTGTCATTGAGTGTCATTGAGTGTCATTGAGTGTCATTGAATGTCATTGAGTGTCATTGAGTGTCATTGAGTGTCATTGAGTGTCATTGAGTGTCATTGAATGTCATTGAGTGTCATTGAATGTCATTGAATGTCATTGAGTGTCATTGAGTTTCATTGAGTGTCATTGAGTGTCATTGAATGTCATTGAGTGTCATTGATTGTCATTGAGTGTCATTGAGTGTCATTGAGTGTCATTGAATGTCATTGAGTGTCATTGAGTGTCATTGAATGTCATTGAGTGTCATTGAGTGTCATTGAGTGTCATTGAATGTCATTGAGTGTCATTGAGTTTCATTGAGTGTCATTGAATGTCATTGAGTGTCATTGAGTGTCATTGAATGTTATTGAGTGTCATTGAATGTCATTGAGTGTCATTGAGTGTCATTGAGTGTCATTGAGTGTCATTGAATGTCATTGAGTGTCATTGAGTGTCATTGAATGTCATTGAGTGTCATTGAGTGTCATTGAGTGTCATTGAGTGTCATTGAATGTCATTGAGTGTCATTGAGTGTCATTGAATGTCATTGAGTGTCATTGAGTGTCATTGAGTGTCATTGAGTGTCATTGAATGTCATTGAGTGTCATTGAGTGTCATTGAATGTCATTGAGTGTCATTGAGTGTCATTGAGTGTCATTGAGTGTCATTGAATGTCATTGAGTGTCATTGAGTGTCATTGAATGTCATTGAATGTCAATGAGTGTCATTGAGTGTCATTGAATGTCATTGAATGTCATTGAATGTCAATGAGTGTCATTGAGTGTCATTGAGTGTCATTGAGTGTCATTGAGTGTCATTGAGTGTCATTGAGTGTCATTGAGTGTCATTGAGTGTCATTGAGTGTCATTGAATGTCATTGAGTGTCATTGAGTGTCATTGAATGTCATTGAGTGTCATTGAGTGTCATTGAATGTCATTGAGTGTCATTGAGTGTCATTGAATGTCATTGAATGTCATTGAATGTCATTGAATGTCATTGAGTGTCATTGAGTGTCATTGAGTGTCATTGAGTGTCATTGAATGTCATTGAGTGTCATTGAGTGTCATTGAGTGTCATTGATTGTCATTGAGTGTCATTGAGTGTCATTGATTGTCATTGAGTGTCATTGAGTGTCATTGAGTGTCATTGAATGTCATTGAGTGTCATTGAGTGTCATTGAGTGTCATTGATTGTCATTGAGTGTCATTGAGTGTCATTGAGTGTCATTGAGTGTCATTGATTGTCATTGAGTGTCATTGAGTGTCATTGAGTGTCATTGAGTGTCATTGAATGTCATTGAGTGTCATTGAGTGTCATTGAATGTCATTGAGTGTCATTGAGTGTCATTGAATGTCATTGAATGTCATTGAGTGTCATTGAGTGTCATTGAGTGTCATTGAGTGTCATTGAGTGTCATTGAATGTCATTGAGTGTCATTGAGTGTCATTGAGTGTCATTGAGTGTCATTGAATGTCATTGAGTGTCATTGAGTTTCATTGAGTGTCATTGAATGTCATTGAGTGTCATTGAGTGTCATTGAATGTTATTGAGTGTCATTGAATGTCATTGAGTGTCATTGAGTGTCATTGAGTGTCATTGAGTGTCATTGAATGTCATTGAGTGTCATTGAGTGTCATTGAATGTCATTGAGTGTCATTGAGTGTCATTGAGTGTCATTGAGTGTCATTGAATGTCATTGAGTGTCATTGAGTGTCATTGAATGTCATTGAGTGTCATTGAGTGTCATTGAGTGTCATTGAGTGTCATTGAATGTCATTGAGTGTCATTGAGTGTCATTGAATGTCATTGAGTGTCATTGAGTGTCATTGAGTGTCATTGAGTGTCATTGAATGTCATTGAGTGTCATTGAGTGTCATTGAATGTCATTGAATGTCAATGAGTGTCATTGAGTGTCATTGAATGTCATTGAATGTCATTGAATGTCAATGAGTGTCATTGAGTGTCATTGAGTGTCATTGAGTGTCATTGAGTGTCATTGAGTGTCATTGAGTGTCATTGAGTGTCATTGAGTGTCATTGAGTGTCATTGAATGTCATTGAGTGTCATTGAGTGTCATTGAATGTCATTGAGTGTCATTGAGTGTCATTGAATGTCATTGAGTGTCATTGAGTGTCATTGAATGTCATTGAATGTCATTGAATGTCATTGAATGTCATTGAGTGTCATTGAGTGTCATTGAGTGTCATTGAGTGTCATTGAATGTCATTGAGTGTCATTGAGTGTCATTGAGTGTCATTGATTGTCATTGAGTGTCATTGAGTGTCATTGATTGTCATTGAGTGTCATTGAGTGTCATTGAGTGTCATTGAATGTCATTGAGTGTCATTGAGTGTCATTGAGTGTCATTGATTGTCATTGAGTGTCATTGAGTGTCATTGAGTGTCATTGAGTGTCATTGATTGTCATTGAGTGTCATTGAGTGTCATTGAGTGTCATTGAGTGTCATTGAATGTCATTGAGTGTCATTGAGTGTCATTGAATGTCATTGAGTGTCATTGAGTGTCATTGAATGTCATTGAATGTCATTGAGTGTCATTGAGTGTCATTGAATGTCATTGAATGTCATTGAGTGTCATTGAGTTTCATTGAGTGTCATTGAGTGTCATTAAGTATCATTGAGAGTCATCCATCAGAAAAAACAAACCTTCTCTCCACCACATCACCACCACCACTAAAGTACTACCACCACCACCAAAGCACCACCAAAACTACAACCACCAAAGTACCTTGATCACTCGAGCCAAGTCAGCGATCTTGACGTTGTTGCCTTCTCCGACAAGGATGTTTCGGGCGGCGAGGTCTCGGTGGATGTAGTTCTGTGACTCCAGGTACGCCATCCCACACGCTATTTGCGCTGAAACGTCAATTCGCTGTGGTAACGAGAGGCCCCTGCCCTTGCCTGTGTTGGAGAGGTTGAGCGCTGATGATGATGGAAGAGGCGTGGTTTGGCGAAGGGTTAGAGAGGTTGAGTGGTGGTTGAAGTGTGGTTTGGCGAAGGGTTAGAAAGGTTGAGCAATAGTGATGAAATAAGCACAAGACAAGCACAAAAGCATGCCACAAACTGCCATAAAACACAAACAGCCATACAACACAAGCAGCCATACAAAACATACTGCCATACAACACATACAACACATACTGCAATACAACATAAGCAGCCATACAACATAAACTGCCATACAACACAAACAACTATACAACACAATTAGCCATACAACACTTGCACCAACACCAGAAACAACACCAAAAGCAACAGCAACAACGACGACACATTACCTTGCAGGTACTCGAGGAGCGAGCCGTACTTCATGAGTTCAGTGACGATGTAGATGGGCTCGTCTTGCGTGCAGACGGCGTACAACTGGATGAGTTTCGGGTGCCTCAATCGCTTCATGATCTGAGCCTCCTCCAGGAAGTCCTTCGGGTCCATCGTGCCTGCAGTGGTCGAGGTGGTGCAGTGGTCGAGGTGGTGCAGCGGTCGAGGTGGTGCAGTGGTCGAGGTGGTGCAGTGGTCGAGGTGGTGCAGTGGTCGAGGTGGTGCAGTGGTGGTGGTGCAGTGGTGGTGGTGCAGTGGTCGAGGTGGTGCAGTGGTGGTGGTGCAGTGGTCGAGGTGGTGCAGTGGTCGAGGTGGTGCAGTGGTCGAGGTGGTGCAGTGGTGGTGGTGCAGTGGTGGTGGTGCAGCGGTCAAGGTGGTGCAGTGGTCGAGGTGGTGCAGTGGTCGAGGTGCCTGCAGTGGTCAAGGTGGTGCAGTGGTCGAGGTGGTGCAGTGGTCGAGGTGCCTGCAGTGGTCGAGGTGGTGTGCAGTGGTGGTGGTGCAGTGGTCGAGGTGGTGCAGTGGTCGAGGTGGTGCAGTGGTCGAGGTGGTGCAGTGGTCGAGGTGGTGCAGTGGTCGAGGTGGTGCAGTGGTCGAGGTGGTGCAGTGGTCGAGGTGGTGCAGTGGTCGAGGTGGTGCAGTGGTGGTGGTGGTGCAGTGGTCGAGGTGGTGCAGTGGTCGAGGTGATGCAGTGGTCGAGGTGGTGCAGTGGTCGAGGTGGTGCAGTGGTCGAGGTTGTGCAGTGGTCGAGGTGGTGCAGTGGTCGAGGTGGTGCGGTGGTCGAGGTGGTGCAGTGGTCGAGGTGGTGCAGTGGTCGAGGTGGTGCAGTGGTGGTGGTGCAGTGGTGGTGGTGCAGTGGTCGAGGTGGTGCAGTGGTCGAGGTGGTGCAGTGGTGGTGGTGCAGTGGTCGAGGTGGTGCAGTGGTGGTGGTGCAGTGGTGGTGGTGCAGTGGTGGTGGTGCAGTGGTCGAGGTGGTACAGTGGTCGAGGTGGTGCAGTGGTGGTGGTGCAGTGGTCGAGGTGGTGCAGTGGTGGTGGTGCAGTGGTCGAGGTGGTGCAGTGGTCGAGGTGGTGCAGTGGTGGTGGTGCAGTGGTGGTGGTGCAGTGGTGGTGGTGCAGTGGTGGTGGTGCAGTGGTCGAGGTGGTGCAGTGGTGGTGGTGCAGTGGTGGTGGTGCAGTGGTGGTGGTGCAGTGGTGGTGGTGCAGTGGTGGTGGTGCAGTGGTGGTGGTGCAGGGGGAGGGTGGTGCAGTGGCAGGGTGGTGCAGGGGGAGGATGGTGCAGTGGTGGTGCAGTGGGAGGGTGGTGCAGGGGGAGGGTGGTGCAGTGGGAGGGTGGTGCAGTGGGAGGGTGGTGCAGTGGGAGGGTGGTGCAGTGGGAGGGTGGTGCAGTGGGAGGTTGGTGCAGTGGGAGGGTGGTGCAGTGGGAGGTTGGTGCAGTGGGAGGGTGGTGCAGTGGGAGGGTGGTGCAGTGGGAGGTTGGTGCAGTGGGAGGGTGGTGCAGTGGGAGGGTGGTGCAGTGGTGGTGCAGTGGGAGGGTGGTGCAGTGGTGGTGAAGTGGGTTGTTGGTGCAGTGGGAGGTTGGTGCAGTGGGAGGGTGGTGCAGTGGGAGGGTGGTGCAGGGGGAGGGTGGTGCAGTGGGAGGGTGGTGCAGTGGGAGGGTGGTGCAGGGGGAGGGTGGTGCAGTGGGAGGTTGGTGCAGTGGGAGGTTGGTGCAGTGGGAGGTTGGTGCAGTGGGAGGTTGGTGCAGTGGGAGGGTGGCGCAGTGAGAGGGTGGTGCAGTGGGAGGGTGGTGCAGTGGTGGCGCAGTGGCAGGGTGGTGCAGTGGGAGGGTGGTGCAGTGAGAGGGTGGTGCAGTTAGAGGGTGGTGCAGTGGGAGGTTGGTGCAGTGGGAGGGTGGTGCAGTGGGAGGGTGGCGCAGTGGGAAGGTGGTGCAGTGGTGGTGCAGTGGCAGGGTGGTGCAGTGGCAGGGTGGTGCAGTGGTGGTGCAGTGGTGGTGCAGTGGCAGGGTGGTGCAGTGGTGGTGCAGTGGTGGTGCAGGGGGAGGGTGGTGCAGTGGTGGTGCAGTGGCAGGGTGGTGCAGTGGTGGTGCAGTGGCAGGGTGGTGCAGTGGTGGTGCAGTGGCAGGGTGGTGCAGTGGTGGTGCAGTGGTGGTGCAGTGGTGGTGCAGTGGTGGTGCAGTGGCAGGGTGGTGCAGTGGTGGTGCAGTGGCAGGGTGGTGCAGTGGCAGGGTGGTGCAGTGGTGGTGCAGGGGGAGGATGGTGCAGTGGTGGTGCAGTGGTGGTGCAGTGGCAGGGTGGTGCAGTGGTGGTGCAGTGGCAGGGTGGTGCAGTGGTGGTGCAGTGGCAGGGTGGTGCAGTGGTGGTGCAGTGGGAGGGTGGTGCAGTGGGAGGGTGGTGCAGGGGGAGGGTGGTGCAGTGGCAGGGTGGTGCAGGAGGAGGGTGGTGCAGTGGTGGTGCAGTGGGAGGGTGGTGCAGGGGGAGGGTGGTGCAGGGGGAGGGTGGTGCAGTGGTGGTGCAGTGGGAGGGTGGTGCAGGGGGAGGGTGGTGCAGGGGGAGGGTGGTGCAGTGGCAGGGTGGTGCAGTGGTGGTGGTGCAGTGGTGGTGGTGCAGTGGTGGTGGTGCAGTGGTGGTGGTGCAGTGGTGGTGGTGCAGTGGTCGAGGTGGTGCAGTGGTGGTGGTGCAGTGGTGGTGGTGCAGTGGTGGTGGTGCAGTGGTGGTGGTGCAGTGGTGGTGGTGCAGTGGTGGTGGTGCAGGGGGAGGGTGGTGCAGTGGCAGGGTGGTGCAGGGGGAGGATGGTGCAGTGGTGGTGCAGTGGGAGGGTGGTGCAGGGGGAGGGTGGTGCAGTGGGAGGGTGGTGCAGTGGGAGGGTGGTGCAGTGGGAGGGTGGTGCAGTGGGAGGGTGGTGCAGTGGGAGGTTGGTGCAGTGGGAGGGTGGTGCAGTGGGAGGTTGGTGCAGTGGGAGGGTGGTGCAGTGGGAGGGTGGTGCAGTGGGAGGTTGGTGCAGTGGGAGGGTGGTGCAGTGGGAGGGTGGTGCAGTGGTGGTGCAGTGGGAGGGTGGTGCAGTGGTGGTGAAGTGGGTTGTTGGTGCAGTGGGAGGTTGGTGCAGTGGGAGGGTGGTGCAGTGGGAGGGTGGTGCAGGGGGAGGGTGGTGCAGTGGGAGGGTGGTGCAGTGGGAGGGTGGTGCAGGGGGAGGGTGGTGCAGTGGGAGGTTGGTGCAGTGGGAGGTTGGTGCAGTGGGAGGTTGGTGCAGTGGGAGGGTGGCGCAGTGAGAGGGTGGTGCAGTGGGAGGGTGGTGCAGTGGTGGCGCAGTGGCAGGGTGGTGCAGTGGGAGGGTGGTGCAGTGAGAGGGTGGTGCAGTTAGAGGGTGGTGCAGTGGGAGGTTGGTGCAGTGGGAGGGTGGTGCAGTGGGAGGGTGGCGCAGTGGGAGGGTGGTGCAGTGGTGGTGCAGTGGCAGGGTGGTGCAGTGGCAGGGTGGTGCAGTGGTGGTGCAGTGGTGGTGCAGTGGCAGGGTGGTGCAGTGGTGGTGCAGTGGTGGTGCAGGGGGAGGGTGGTGCAGTGGTGGTGCAGTGGCAGGGTGGTGCAGTGGTGGTGCAGTGGCAGGGTGGTGCAGTGGTGGTGCAGTGGCAGGGTGGTGCAGTGGTGGTGCAGTGGTGGTGCAGTGGTGGTGCAGTGGTGGTGCAGTGGCAGGGTGGTGCAGTGGTGGTGCAGTGGCAGGGTGGTGCAGTGGCAGGGTGGTGCAGTGGCAGGGTGGTGCAGTGGTGGTGCAGGGGGAGGATGGTGCAGTGGTGGTGCAGTGGTGGTGCAGTGGCAGGGTGGTGCAGTGGTGGTGCAGTGGCAGGGTGGTGCAGTGGTGGTGCAGTGGCAGGGTGGTGCAGTGGTGGTGCAGTGGGAGGGTGGTGCAGTGGGAGGGTGGTGCAGGGGGAGGGTGGTGCAGTGGCAGGGTGGTGCAGGAGGAGGGTGGTGCAGTGGTGGTGCAGTGGGAGGGTGGTGCAGGGGGAGGGTGGTGCAGGGGGAGGGTGGTGCAGTGGTGGTGCAGTGGGAGGGTGGTGCAGGGGGAGGGTGGTGCAGGGGGAGGGTGGTGCAGTGGCAGGGTGGTGCAGGAGGAGGGTGGTGCAGTGATGGTGCAGTGGGAGGGTGGTGCAGGGGGAGGGTGGTGCAGTGGGAGGGTGGTGCAGTGGGAGGGTGGTGCAGTGGGAGGGTGGTGCAGTGGGAGGTTGGTGCAGTGGGAGGGTGGTGCAGTGGGAGGTTGGTGCAGTGGGAGGGTGGTGCAGTGGGAGGTTGGTGCAGTGGGAGGGTGGTGCAGTGGGAGGGTGGTGCAGGGGGAGGGTGGTGCAGTGGGAGGGTGGTGCAGTGGGAGGGTGGTGCAGGGGGAGGGTGGTGCAGTGGGAGGTTGGTGCAGTGGGAGGTTGGTGCAGTGGGAGGTTGGTGCAGTGGGAGGGTGGCGCAGTGAGAGGGTGGTGCAGTGGGAGGGTGGTGCAGTGGTGGCGCAGTGGCAGGGTGGTGCAGTGGGAGGGTGGTGCAGTGAGAGGGTGGTGCAGTTAGAGGGTGGTGCAGTGGGAGGTTGGTGCAGTGGGAGGGTGGTGCAGTGGGAGGGTGGCGCAGTGGGAGGGTGGTGCAGTGGTGGTGCAGTGGCAGGGTGGTGCAGTGGCAGGGTGGTGCAGTGGTGGTGCAGTGGTGGTGCAGTGGCAGGGTGGTGCAGTGGTGGTGCAGTGGTGGTGCAGGGGGAGGGTGGTGCAGTGGTGGTGCAGTGGCAGGGTGGTGCAGTGGTGGTGCAGTGGCAGGGTGGTGCAGTGGTGGTGCAGTGGCAGGGTGGTGCAGTGGTGGTGCAGTGGTGGTGCAGTGGTGGTGCAGTGGTGGTGCAGTGGCAGGGTGGTGCAGTGGTGGTGCAGTGGCAGGGTGGTGCAGTGGCAGGGTGGTGCAGTGGTGGTGCAGTGGTGGTGCAGGGGGAGGGTGGTGCAGTGGTGGTGCAGTGGTGGTGCAGTGGCAGGGTGGTGCAGTGGTGGTGCAGTGGCAGGGTGGTGCAGTGGTGGTGCAGTGGCAGGGTGGTGCAGTGGTGGTGCAGTGGAAGGGTGGTGCAGTGGGAGGGTGGTGCAGGGGGAGGGTGGTGCAGTGGCAGGGTGGTGCAGGAGGAGGGTGGTGCAGTGGTGGTGCAGTGGGAGGGTGGTGCAGGGGGAGGGTGGTGCAGGGGGAGGGTGGTGCAGTGGTGGTGCAGTGGGAGGGTGGTGCAGGGGGAGAGTGGTGCAGGGGGAGGGTGGTGCAGTGGCAGGGTGGTGCAGGGGGAGGGTGGTGCAGTGATGGTGCAGTGGGAGGGTGGTGCAGGGGGAGGGTGGTGCAGTGGGAGGGTGGTGCAGTGGGAGGGTGGTGCAGTGGGAGGGTGGTGCAGTGGGAGGTTGGTGCAGTGGGAGGGTGGTGCAGTGGGAGGTTGGTGCAGTGGGAGGGTGGTGCAGTGGGAGGTTGGTGCAGTGGGAGGGTGGTGCAGTGGGAGGGTGGTGCAGGGGGAGGGTGGTGCAGTGGGAGGGTGGTGCAGTGGGAGGGTGGTGCAGGGGGAGGGTGGTGCAGTGGGAGGTTGGTGCAGTGGGAGGTAGGTGCAGTGGGAGGTTGGTGCAGTGGGAGGGTGGCGCAGTGAGAGGGTGGTGCAGTGGGAGGGTGGTGCAGTGGTGGCGCAGTGGCAGGGTGGTGCAGTGGGAGGGTGGTGCAGTTGGAGGGTGGTGCAGTGGGAGGTTGGTGCAGTGGGAGGGTGGTGCAGTGGGAGGGTGGCGCAGTGGGAGGGTGGTGCAGTGGTGGTGCAGTGGCAGGGTGGTGCAGTGGCAGGGTGGTGCAGTGGTGGTGCAGTGGTGGTGCAGTGGCAGGGTGGTGCAGTGATGGTACAGTGGTGGTGCAGGGGGAGGGTGGTGCAGTGGTGGTGCAGTGGCAGGGTGGTGCAGTGGTGGTGCAGTGGCAGGGTGGTGCAGTGGTGGTGCAGTGGCAGGGTGGTGCAGTGGTGGTGCAGTGGTGGTGCAGTGGTGGTGCAGTGGCAGGGTGGTGCAGTGGCAGGGTGGTGCAGTGGTGGTGCAGGGGGAGGGTGGTGCAGTGGTGGTGCAGTGGCAGAGTGGTGCAGTGGTGGTGCAGTGGCAGGGTGGTGCAGTGGTGGTGCAGTGGCAGGGTGGTGCAGTGGTGGTGCAGCGGGAGGGTGGTGCAGTGGGAATGTGGTGCAGGGGGAGGGTGGTGCAGTGGCAGGGTGGTGCAGGGGGAGGGTGGTGCAGTGGTGGTGCAGTGGGAGGGTGGTGCAGGGAGAGGGTGGTGCAGTGGTGGTGCAGTGGGAGGGTGGTGCAGGGGGAGGGTGGTGTAGTGGGAGGGTGGTGCAGTGGGAGGGTGGTGCAGTGGGAGGGTGGTGCAGTGGGAGGGTGGTGCAGTGGGAGGTTGGTGCAGTGGGAGGGTGGTGCAGTGGGAGGTTGGTGCAGTGGGAGGGTGGTACAGTGGGAGGGTGGTGCAGTGGGAGGGTGGTGCAGTGGTGGTGCAGTGGGAGGGTGGTGCAGTGGGTTGTTGGTGCAGTGGGAGGTTGGTGCAGTGGGAGGGTGGTGCAGTGGTGGTGCAGTGGCAGGGTGGTGCAGTGGCAGGGTGGTGCAGTGGTGGTGCAGTGGTGGTGCAGTGGCAGGGTGGTGCAGTGGTGGTGCAGTGGTGGTGCAGGGGGAGGGTGGTGCAGTGGTGGTGCAGTGGCAGGGTGGTGCAGTGGTGGTGCAGTGGCAGGGTGGTGCAGTGGTGGTGCAGTGGCAGGGTGGTGCAGTGGTGGTGCAGTGGTGGTGCAGTGGTGGTGCAGTGGTGGTGCAGTGGCAGGGTGGTGCAGTGGTGGTGCAGTGGCAGGGTGGTGCAGTGGCAGGGTGGTGCAGTGGTGGTGCAGTGGTGGTGCAGGGGGAGGGTGGTGCAGTGGTGGTGCAGTAGTGGTGCAGTGGCAGGGTGGTGCAGTGGTGGTGCAGTGGCAGGGTGGTGCAGTGGTGGTGCAGTGGCAGGGTGGTGCAGTGGTGGTGCAGTGGAAGGGTGGTGCAGTGGGAGGGTGGTGCAGGGGGAGGGTGGTGCAGTGGCAGGGTGGTGCAGGAGGAGGGTGGTGCAGTGGTGGTGCAGTGGGAGGGTGGTGCAGGGGGAGGGTGGTGCAGGGGGAGGGTGGTGCAGTGGTGGTGCAGTGGGAGGGTGGTGCAGGGGGAGAGTGGTGCAGGGGGAGGGTGGTGCAGTGGCAGGGTGGTGCAGGGGGAGGGTGGTGCAGTGATGGTGCAGTGGGAGGGTGGTGCAGGGGGAGGGTGGTGCAGTGGGAGGGTGGTGCAGTGGGAGGGTGGTGCAGTGGGAGGGTGGTGCAGTGGGAGGTTGGTGCAGTGGGAGGGTGGTGCAGTGGGAGGTTGGTGCAGTGGGAGGGTGGTGCAGTGGGAGGTTGGTGCAGTGGGAGGGTGGTGCAGTGGGAGGGTGGTGCAGGGGGAGGGTGGTGCAGTGGGAGGGTGGTGCAGTGGGAGGGTGGTGCAGGGGGAGGGTGGTGCAGTGGGAGGTTGGTGCAGTGGGAGGTTGGTGCAGTGGGAGGTTGGTGCAGTGGGAGGGTGGCGCAGTGAGAGGGTGGTGCAGTGGGAGGGTGGTGCAGTGGTGGCGCAGTGGCAGGGTGGTGCAGTGGGAGGGTGGTGCAGTGAGAGGGTGGTGCAGTTGGAGGGTGGTGCAGTGGGAGGTTGGTGCAGTGGGAGGGTGGTGCAGTGGGAGGGTGGCGCAGTGGGAGGGTGGTGCAGTGGTGGTGCAGTGGCAGGGTGGTGCAGTGGCAGGGTGGTGCAGTGGTGGTGCAGTGGTGGTGCAGTGGCAGGGTGGTGCAGTGATGGTACAGTGGTGGTGCAGGGGGAGGGTGGTGCAGTGGTGGTGCAGTGGCAGGGTGGTGCAGTGGTGGTGCAGTGGCAGGGTGGTGCAGTGGTGGTGCAGTGGCAGGGTGGTGCAGTGGTGGTGCAGTGGTGGTGCAGTGGTGGTGCAGTGGCAGGGTGGTGCAGTGGCAGGGTGGTGCAGTGGTGGTGCAGGGGGAGGGTGGTGCAGTGGTGGTGCAGTGGCAGAGTGGTGCAGTGGTGGTGCAGTGGCAGGGTGGTGCAGTGGTGGTGCAGTGGCAGGGTGGTGCAGTGGTGGTGCAGTGGGAGGGTGGTGCAGTGGGAATGTGGTGCAGGGGGAGGGTGGTGCAGTGGCAGGGTGGTGCAGGGGGAGGGTGGTGCAGTGGTGGTGCAGTGGGAGGGTGGTGCAGGGAGAGGGTGGTGCAGTGGTGGTGCAGTGGGAGGGTGGTGCAGGGGGAGGGTGGTGTAGTGGGAGGGTGGTGCAGTGGGAGGGTGGTGCAGTGGGAGGGTGGTGCAGTGGGAGGGTGGTGCAGTGGGAGGTTGGTGCAGTGGGAGGGTGGTGCAGTGGGAGGTTGGTGCAGTGGGAGGGTGGTGCAGTGGGAGGGTGGTGCAGTGGGAGGGTAGTGCAGTGGTGGTGCAGTGGGAGGGTGGTGCAGTGGTGGTGCAGTGGGAGGGTGGTGCAGTGGGTTGTTGGTGCAGTGGGAGGTTGGTGCAGTGGGAGGGTGGTGCAGTGGGAGGGTGGTGCAGGGGGAGGGTGGTGCAGTGGGAGGGTGGTGCAGTGGGAGGGTGGTGCAGGGGGAGGGTGGTGCAGTGGGAGGTTGGTGCAGTGGGAGGTTGGTGCAGTGGGAGGTTGGTGCAGTGGGAGGGTGGCGCAGTGAGAGGGTGGTGCAATGGGAGGGTGGTGCAGTGGTGGCGCAGTGGCAGGGTGGTGCAGTGGGAGGGTGGTGCAGTGAGAGGGTGGTGCAGTTGGAGGGTGGTGCAGTGGGAGGTTGGTGCAGTGGGAGGGTGGTGCAGTGGGAGGGTGGCGCAGTGGGAGGGTGGTGCAGTGGTGGTGCAGTGGCAGGGTGGTGCAGTGGCAGGGTGGTGCAGTGGTGGTGCAGTGGCAGGGTGGTGCAGTGGCAGGGTGGTGCAGTGGTGGTGCAGGGGGAGGGTGGTGCAGTGGTGGTGCAGTGGCAGGGTGGTGCAGTGGTGGTGCAGTGGCAGGGTGGTGCAGTGGTGGTGCAGTGGCAGGGTGGTGCAGTGGTGGTGCAGTGGTGGTGCAGTAGTGGTGCAGTGGTGGTGCAGTGGCAGGGTGGTGCAGTGGTGGTGCAGTGGCAGGGTGGTGCAGTTGCAGGGTGGTGCAGTGGTGGTGCAGTGGTGGTGCAGGGGGAGGGTGGTGCAGTGGTGGTGCAGTGGCAGGGTGGTGCAGTGGTGGTGCAGTGGCAGGGTGGTGCAGTGGCAGGGTGGTGCAGTGGTGGTGCAGTGGGAGGGTGGTGCAGTGGGAGGGTGGTGCAGGGGGAGAGTGGTGCAGTGGCAGGGTGGTGCAGGGGGAGGGTGGTGCAGTGGTGGTGCAGTGGGAGGGTGGTGCAGGGGGAGGGTGGTGCAGTGGTGGTGCAGTGGGAGGGTGGTGCAGGGGGAGGGTGGTGTAGTGGGAGGGTGGTGCAGGGGGAGGGTGGTGCAGTGGGAGGGTGGTGCAGTGGGAGGGTGGTGCAGGGGAAGGTTGGTGCAGTGGGAGGTTGGTGCAGTGGGAGGGTGGCGCAGTGAGAGGGTGGTGCAGTGGGAGGGTGGTGCAGTGGTGGCGCAGTGGCAGGGTGGTGCAGTGGGAGGGTGGTGCAGTGAGAGGGTGGTGCAGGGGGAGGGTGGTGCAGTGGGAGGGTGGTGCAGTGGGAGGGTGGTGCAGGGGGAGGTTGGTGCAGTGGGAGGTTGGTGCAGTAGGAGGGTGGCGCAGTGGGAGGGTGGTGCAGGGGGAGGTTGGTGCAGTGGGAGGTTAGTGCAGTGGGAGGGTGGCGCAGTGAGAGGGTGGTGCAGTGGGAGGGTGGTGCAGTGGTGGCGCAGTGGCAGGGTGGTGCAGTGGGAGGGTGGTGCAGTGAGAGGGTGGTGCAGTTGGAGGGTGGTGCAGTGGGAGGTTGGTGCAGTGGGAGGGTGGTGCAGTGGGAGGGTTGCGCAGTGGGAGGGTGGTGCAGTGGTGGTGCAGTGGCAGGGTGGTGCAGTGGCAGGGTGGTGTAGTGGTGGTGCAGTGGCAGGGTGGTGCAGTGGTGGTGCAGTGGTGGTGCAGGGGGAGGGTGGTGCAGTGGTGGTGCAGTGGTGGTGCAGTGGCAGGGTGGTGCAGTGGTGGTGCAGTGGCAGGCTGGTGCAGTGGTGGTGCAGTGGTGGTGCAGGGGGAGGGTGGTGCAGTGGTGGTGCAGTGGCAGGGTGGTGCAGTGGTGGTGCAGTGGCAGGGTGGTGCAGTGGTGGTGCAGTGGCAAGGTGGTGCAGTGGTGGTGCAGTGGGAGGGTGGTGCAGTGGGAGGGTGGTGCAGGGAGAGGGTGGTGCAGTGGCAGGGTGGTGCAGGGGGAGGGTGGTGCAGTTGTGGTGCAGTGAGAGGGTGGTGCAGGGGGAGGGTGGTGCAGTGGTGGTGCAGTGGGAGGGTGGTGCAGGGGGAGGGTGGTGCAGTGGGAGGGTGGTGCAGTGGAAGGGTGGTGCAGGGGGAGGGTGGTGCAGTGGGAGGGTGGTGCAGTGGGAGGGTGGTGCAGGGGGAGGGTGGTGCAGTGGGAGGTTGGTGCAGTGGGAGGTTGGTGCAGTGGGAGGTTGGTGCAGTGGGAGGGTGGCGCAGTGAGAGGGTGGTGCAGTGGGAGGGTGGTGCAGTGGTGGCGCAGTGGCAGGGTGGTGCAGTGGGAGGGTGGTGCAGTGAGAGGGTGGTGCAGTTAGAGGGTGGTGCAGTGGGAGGTTGGTGCAGTGGGAGGGTGGTGCAGTGGGAGGGTGGCGCAGTGGCAGGGTGGTGCAGTGGTGGTGCAGTGGTGGTGCAGTGGCAGGGTGGTGCAGTGGTGGTGCAGTGGTGGTGCAGGGGGAGGGTGGTGCAGTGGTGGTGCAGTGGCAGGGTGGTGCAGTGGTGGTGCAGTGGCAGGGTGGTGCAGTGGTGGTGCAGTGGTGGTGCAGTGGTGGTGCAGTGGTGGTGCAGTGGTGGTGCAGTGGCAGGGTGGTGCAGTGGTGGTGCAGTGGCAGGGTGGTGCAGTGGCAGGGTGGTGCAGTGGTGGTGCAGTGGTGGTGCAGGGGGAGGGTGGTGCAGTGGTGGTGCAGTGGTGGTGCAGTCGCAGGGTGGTGCAGTGGTGGTGCAGTGGCAGGGTGGTGCAGTGGTGGTGCAGTGGCAGGGTGGTGCAGTGGTGGTGCAGTGGGAGGGTGGTGCAGTGGGAGGGTGGTGCAGGGGGAGGGTGGTGCAGTGGCAGGGTGGTGCAGGAGGAGGGTGGTGCAGTGGTGGTGCAGTGGGAGGGTGGTGCAGGGGGAGGGTGGTGCAGGGGGAGGGTGGTGCAGTGGTGGTGCAGTGGGAGGGTGGTGCAGGGGGAGGGTGGTGCAGGGGGAGGGTGGTGCAGTGGCAGGGTGGTGCAGGGGGAGGGTGGTGCAGTGATGGTGCAGTGGGAGGGTGGTGCAGGGGGAAGGTGGTGCAGTGGGAGGGTGGTGCAGTGGGAGGGTGGTGCAGTGGGAGGGTGGTGCAGTGGGAGGTTGGTGCAGTGGGAGGGTGGTGCAGTGGGAGGTTGGTGCAGTGGGAGGGTGGTGCAGTGGGAGGTTGGTGCAGTGGGAGGGTGGTGCAGTGGGAGGGTGGTGCAGGGGGAGGGTGGTGCAGGGGGAGGGTGGTGCAGTGGTGGTGCAGTGGGAGGGTGGTGCAGGGGGAGGGTGGTGCAGGGGGAGGGTGGTGCAGTGGCAGGGTGGTGCAGGGGGAGGGTGGTGCAGTGATGGTGCAGTGGGAGGGTGGTGCAGGGGGAAGGTGGTGCAGTGGGAGGGTGGTGCAGTGGGAGGGTGGTGCAGTGGGAGGGTGGTGCAGTGGGAGGTTGGTGCAGTGGGAGGGTGGTGCAGTGGGAGGTTGGTGCAGTGGGAGGGTGGTGCAGTGGGAGGTTGGTGCAGTGGGAGTGTGGTGCAGTGGGAGGGTGGTGCAGGGGGAGGGTGGTGCAGTGGGAGGGTGGTGCAGTGGGAGGGTGGTGCAGGGGGAGGGTGGTGCAGTGGGAGGTTGGTGCAGTGGGAGGTTGGTGCAGTGGGAGGTTGGTGCAGTGGGAGGGTGCCGCAGTGAGAGGGTGGTGCAGTGGGAGGGTGGTGCAGTGGTGGCGCAGTGGCAGGGTGGTGCAGTGGGAGGGTGGTTCAGTGAGAGGGTGGTGCAGTTGGAGGGTGGTGCAGTGGGAGGTTGGTGCAGCGGGAGGGTGGTGCAGTGGGAGGGTGGCGCAGTGGGAGGGTGGTGCAGTGGTGGTGCAGTGGCAGGGTGGTGCAGTGGCAGGGTGGTGCAGTGGCAGGGTGGTGCAGTGGTGGTGCAGTGGTGGTGCAGTGGCAGGGTGGTGCAGTGGTGGTGCAGTGGTGGTGCAGGGGGAGGGTGGTGCAGTGGTGGTGCAGTGGCAGGGTGGTGCAGTGGTGGTGCAGTGGCAGGGTGGTGCAGTGGTGGTGCAGTGGCAGGGTGGTGCAGTGGTGGTGCAGTGGTGGTGCAGTGGTGGTGCAGTGGTGGTGCAGTGGCAGGGTGGTGCAGTGGCAGGGTGGTGCAGTGGTGGTGCAGGGGGAGGGTGGTGCAGTGGTGGTGCAGTGGCAGAGTGGTGCAGTGGTGGTGCAGTGGCAGGGTGGTGCAGTGGTGGTGCAGTGGCAGGGTGGTGCAGTGGTGGTGCAGTGGGAGGGTGGTGCAGTGGAAATGTGGTGCAGGGGGAGGGTGGTGCAGTGGCAGGGTGGTGCAGGGGGAGGGTGGTGCAGTGGTGGTGCAGTGGGAGGGTGGTGCAGGGAGAGGGTGGTGCAGTGGTGGTGCAGTGGGAGGGTGGTGCAGGGGGAGGGTGGTGTAGTGGGAGGGTGGTGCAGTGGGAGGGTGGTGCAGTGGGAGGGTGGTGCAGTGGGAGGGTGGTGCAGTGGGAGGTTGGTGCAGTGGGAGGGTGGTGCAGTGGGAGGTTGGTGCAGTGGGAGGGTGGTGCAGTGGGAGGGTGGTGCAGTGGGAGGGTGGTGCAGTGGTGGTGCAGTGGGAGGGTGGTGCAGTGGTGGTGCAGTGGGAGGGTGGTGCAGTGGGTTGTTGGTGCAGTGGGAGGTTGGTGCAGTGGGAGGGTGGTGCAGTGGGAGGGTGGTGCAGGGGGAGGGTGGTGCAGTGGCAGGGTGGTGCAGTGGCAGGGTGGTGCAGTGGTGGTGCAGTGGTGGTGCAGTGGCAGGGTGGTGCAGTGGTGGTGCAGTGGTGGTGCAGGGGGAGGGTGGTGCAGTGGTGGTGCAGTGAAAGGGTGGTGCAGTGGTGGTGCAGTGGCAGGGTGGTGCAGTGGTGGTGCAGTGGCAGGGTGGTGCAGTGGTGGTGCAGTGGTGGTGCAGTGGTGGTGCAGTGGTGGTGCAGTGGCAGGGTGGTGCAGTGGCAGGGTGGTGCAGTGGTGGTGCAGTGGGAGGGTGGTGCAGTGGGAGGGTGGTGCAGTGGGAGGTTGGTGCAGTGGGAGGGTGGTGCAGTGGGAGGTTGGTGCAGTGGGAGGGTGGTGCAGTGGGAGGGTGGTGCAGTGGGAGGGTGGTGCAGTGGGAGGGTGGTGCAGTGGGAGGGTGGTGCAGTGGTGGTGCAGTGGGAGGGTGGTGCAGTGGGTTGTTGGTGCAGTGGGAGGTTGGTGCAGTGGGAGGGTGGTGCAGTGGGAGGGTGGTGCAGGGGGAGGGTGGTGCAGTGGGAGGGTGGTGCAGTGGGAGGGTGGTGCAGGGGGAGGGTGGTGCAGTGGGAGGTTGGTGCAGTGGGAGGTTGGTGCAGTGGGAGGTTGGTGCAGTGGGAGGGTGGCGCAGTGAGAGGGTGGTGCAGTGGGAGGGTGGTGCAGTGGTGGCGCAGTGGCAGGGTGGTGCAGTGGGAGGGTGGTGCAGTGAGAGGGTGGTGCAGTG
Source organism: Piscicola geometra (assembly GCA_943735955.1). NCBI lineage: Eukaryota > Metazoa > Annelida > Clitellata > Hirudinida > Piscicolidae > Piscicola > Piscicola geometra. The sequence goes on from OX030964.1 coordinate 278,183, forward strand.
GGAGGGTGGTGCAGTGGTGGCGCAGTGGCAGGGTGGTGCAGTGGGAGGGTGGTGCAGTGGGAGGGTGGCGCAGTGGGAGGGTGGTGCAGTGGTGGTGCAGTGGCAGGGTGGTGCAGTGGCAGGGTGGTGCAGTGGTGGTGCAGTGGCAGGGTGGTGCAGTGGCAGGGTGGTGCAGTGGTGGTGCAGAGGGAGGGTGGTGCAGTGGTGGTGCAGTGGCAGGGTGGTGCAGTGGTGGTGCAGTGGCAGGGTGGTGCAGTGGTGGTGCAGTGGCAGGGTGGTGCAGTGGTGGTGCAGTGGTGGTGCAGTAGTGGTGCAGTGGTGGTGCAGTGGCAGGGTGGTGCAGTGGTGGTGCAGTGGCAGGGTGGTGCAGTTGCAGGGTGGTGCAGTGGTGGTGCAGTGGTGGTGCAGGGGGAGGGTGGTGCAGTGGTGGTGCAGTGGCAGGGTGGTGCAGTGGTGGTGCAGTGGCAGGGTGGTGCAGTGGCAGGGTGGTGCAGTGGTGGTGCAGTGGGAGGGTGGTGCAGTGGGAGGGTGGTGCAGGGGGAGAGTGGTGCAGTGGCAGGGTGGTGCAGGGGGAGGGTGGTGCAGTGGTGGTGCAGTGGGAGGGTGGTGCAGGGGGAGGGTGGTGCAGTGGTGGTGCAGTGGGAGGGTGGTGCAGGGGGAGGGTGGTGTAGTGGGAGGGTGGTGCAGGGGGAGGGTGGTGCAGTGGGAGGGTGGTGCAGTGGGAGGGTGGTGCAGGGGGAGGTTGGTGCAGTGGGAGGTTGGTGCAGTGGGAGGGTGGCGCAGTGAGAGGGTGGTGCAGTGGGAGGGTGGTGCAGTGGTGGCGCAGTGGCAGGGTGGTGCAGTGGGAGGGTGGTGCAGTGAGAGGGTGGTGCAGGGGGAGGGTGGTGCAGTGGGAGGGTGGTGCAGTGGGAGGGTGGTGCAGGGGGAGGTTGGTGCAGTGGGAGGTTGGTGCAGTAGGAGGGTGGCGCAGTGGGAGGGTGGTGCAGGGGGAGGTTGGTGCAGTGGGAGGTTAGTGCAGTGGGAGGGTGGCGCAGTGAGAGGGTGGTGCAGTGGGAGGGTGGTGCAGTGGTGGCGCAGTGGCAGGGTGGTGCAGTGGGAGGGTGGTGCAGTGAGAGGGTGGTGCAGTTGGAGGGTGGTGCAGTGGGAGGTTGGTGCAGTGGGAGGGTGGTGCAGTGGGAGGGTTGCGCAGTGGGAGGGTGGTGCAGTGGTGGTGCAGTGGCAGGGTGGTGCAGTGGCAGGGTGGTGTAGTGGTGGTGCAGTGGCAGGGTGGTGCAGTGGTGGTGCAGTGGTGGTGCAGGGGGAGGGTGGTGCAGTGGTGGTGCAGTGGTGGTGCAGTGGCAGGGTGGTGCAGTGGTGGTGCAGTGGCAGGCTGGTGCAGTGGTGGTGCAGTGGTGGTGCAGGGGGAGGGTGGTGCAGTGGTGGTGCAGTGGCAGGGTGGTGCAGTGGTGGTGCAGTGGCAGGGTGGTGCAGTGGTGGTGCAGTGGCAAGGTGGTGCAGTGGTGGTGCAGTGGGAGGGTGGTGCAGTGGGAGGGTGGTGCAGGGAGAGGGTGGTGCAGTGGCAGGGTGGTGCAGGGGGAGGGTGGTGCAGTTGTGGTGCAGTGAGAGGGTGGTGCAGGGGGAGGGTGGTGCAGTGGTGGTGCAGTGGGAGGGTGGTGCAGGGGGAGGGTGGTGCAGTGGGAGGGTGGTGCAGTGGAAGGGTGGTGCAGGGGGAGGGTGGTGCAGTGGGAGGGTGGTGCAGTGGGAGGGTGGTGCAGGGGGAGGGTGGTGCAGTGGGAGGTTGGTGCAGTGGGAGGTTGGTGCAGTGGGAGGTTGGTGCAGTGGGAGGGTGGCGCAGTGAGAGGGTGGTGCAGTGGGAGGGTGGTGCAGTGGTGGCGCAGTGGCAGGGTGGTGCAGTGGGAGGGTGGTGCAGTGAGAGGGTGGTGCAGTTAGAGGGTGGTGCAGTGGGAGGTTGGTGCAGTGGGAGGGTGGTGCAGTGGGAGGGTGGCGCAGTGGCAGGGTGGTGCAGTGGTGGTGCAGTGGTGGTGCAGTGGCAGGGTGGTGCAGTGGTGGTGCAGTGGTGGTGCAGGGGGAGGGTGGTGCAGTGGTGGTGCAGTGGCAGGGTGGTGCAGTGGTGGTGCAGTGGCAGGGTGGTGCAGTGGTGGTGCAGTGGTGGTGCAGTGGTGGTGCAGTGGTGGTGCAGTGGTGGTGCAGTGGTGGTGCAGTGGCAGGGTGGTGCAGTGGTGGTGCAGTGGCAGGGTGGTGCAGTGGCAGGGTGGTGCAGTGGTGGTGCAGTGGTGGTGCAGGGGGAGGGTGGTGCAGTGGTGGTGCAGTGGTGGTGCAGTCGCAGGGTGGTGCAGTGGTGGTGCAGTGGCAGGGTGGTGCAGTGGTGGTGCAGTGGCAGGGTGGTGCAGTGGTGGTGCAGTGGGAGGGTGGTGCAGTGGGAGGGTGGTGCAGGGGGAGGGTGGTGCAGTGGCAGGGTGGTGCAGGAGGAGGGTGGTGCAGTGGTGGTGCAGTGGGAGGGTGGTGCAGGGGGAGGGTGGTGCAGGGGGAGGGTGGTGCAGTGGTGGTGCTGTGGGAGGGTGGTGCAGGGGGAGGGTGGTGCAGGGGGAGGGTGGTGCAGTGGCAGGGTGGTGCAGGGGGAGGGTGGTGCAGTGATGGTGCAGTGGGAGGGTGGTGCAGGGGGAAGGTGGTGCAGTGGGAGGGTGGTGCAGTGGGAGGGTGGTGCAGTGGGAGGGTGGTGCAGTGGGAGGTTGGTGCAGTGGGAGGGTGGTGCAGTGGGAGGTTGGTGCAGTGGGAGGGTGGTGCAGTGGGAGGTTGGTGCAGTGGGAGGGTGGTGCAGTGGGAGGGTGGTGCAGGGGGAGGGTGGTGCAGGGGGAGGGTGGTGCAGTGGTGGTGCAGTGGGAGGGTGGTGCAGGGGGAGGGTGGTGCAGGGGGAGGGTGGTGCAGTGGCAGGGTGGTGCAGGGGGAGGGTGGTGCAGTGATGGTGCAGTGGGAGGGTGGTGCAGGGGGAAGGTGGTGCAGTGGGAGGGTGGTGCAGTGGGAGGGTGGTGCAGTGGGAGGGTGGTGCAGTGGGAGGTTGGTGCAGTGGGAGGGTGGTGCAGTGGGAGGTTGGTGCAGTGGGAGGGTGGTGCAGTGGGAGGTTGGTGCAGTGGGAGGGTGGTGCAGTGGGAGGGTGGTGCAGGGGGAGGGTGGTGCAGTGGGAGGGTGGTGCAGTGGGAGGGTGGTGCAGGGGGAGGGTGGTGCAGTGGGAGGTTGGTGCAGTGGGAGGTTGGTGCAGTGGGAGGTTGGTGCAGTGGGAGGGTGGCGCAGTGAGAGGGTGGTGCAGTGGGAGGGTGGTGCAGTGGTGGCGCAGTGGCAGGGTGGTGCAGTGGGAGGGTGGTGCAGTGAGAGGGTGGTGCAGTTGGAGGGTGGTGCAGTGGGAGGTTGGTGCAGCGGGAGGGTGGTGCAGTGGGAGGGTGGCGCAGTGGGAGGGTGGTGCAGTGGTGGTGCAGTGGCAGGGTGGTGCAGTGGCAGGGTGGTGCAGTGGCAGGGTGGTGCAGTGGTGGTGCAGTGGTGGTGCAGTGGCAGGGTGGTGCAGTGGTGGTGCAGTGGTGGTGCAGGGGGAGGGTGGTGCAGTGGTGGTGCAGTGGCAGGGTGGTGCAGTGGTGGTGCAGTGGCAGGGTGGTGCAGTGGTGGTGCAGTGGCAGGGTGGTGCAGTGGTGGTGCAGTGGTGGTGCAGTGGTGGTGCAGTGGTGGTGCAGTGGCAGGGTGGTGCAGTGGCAGGGTGGTGCAGTGGTGGTGCAGGGGGAGGGTGGTGCAGTGGTGGTGCAGTGGCAGGGTGGTGCAGTGGTGGTGCAGTGGCAGGGTGGTGCAGTGGTGGTGCAGTGGGAGGGTGGTGCAGTGGAAATGTGGTGCAGGGGGAGGGTGGTGCAGTGGCAGGGTGGTGCAGGGGGAGGGTGGTGCAGTGGTGGTGCAGTGGGAGGGTGGTGCAGGGAGAGGGTGGTGCAGTGGTGGTGCAGTGGGAGGGTGGTGCAGGGGGAGGGTGGTGTAGTGGGAGGGTGGTGCAGTGGGAGGGTGGTGCAGTGGGAGGGTGGTGCAGTGGGAGGGTGGTGCAGTGGGAGGTTGGTGCAGTGGGAGGGTGGTGCAGTGGGAGGTTGGTGCAGTGGGAGGGTGGTGCAGTGGGAGGGTGGTGCAGTGGGAGGGTGGTGCAGTGGTGGTGCAGTGGGAGGGTGGTGCAGTGGTGGTGCAGTGGGAGGGTGGTGCAGTGGGTTGTTGGTGCAGTGGGAGGTTGGTGCAGTGGGAGGGTGGTGCAGTGGGAGGGTGGTGCAGGGGGAGGGTGGTGCAGTGGCAGGGTGGTGCAGTGGCAGGGTGGTGCAGTGGTGGTGCAGTGGTGGTGCAGTGGCAGGGTGGTGCAGTGGTGGTGCAGTGGTGGTGCAGGGGGAGGGTGGTGCAGTGGTGGTGCAGTGGCAGGGTGGTGCAGTGGTGGTGCAGTGGTAGGGTGGTGCAGTGGTGGTGCAGTGGCAGGGTGGTGCAGTGGTGGTGCAGTGGTGGTGCAGTGGTGGTGCAGTGGTGGTGCAGTGGCAGGGTGGTGCAGTGGCAGGGTGGTGCAGTGGTGGTGCAGTGGGAGGGTGGTGCAGTGGGAGGGTGGTGCAGTGGGAGGTTGGTGCAGTGGGAGGGTGGTGCAGTGGGAGGTTGGTGCAGTGGGAGGGTGGTGCAGTGGGAGGGTGGTGCAGTGGGAGGGTGGTGCAGGGGGAGGGTGGTGCAGTGGGAGGGTGGTGCAGTGGTGGTGCAGTGGGAGGGTGGTGCAGTGGGTTGTTGGTGCAGTGGGAGGTTGGTGCAGTGGGAGGGTGGTGCAGTGGGAGGGTGGTGCAGGGGGAGGGTGGTGCAGTGGGAGGGTGGTGCAGTGGGAGGGTGGTGCAGGGGGAGGGTGGTGCAGTGGGAGGTTGGTGCAGTGGGAGGTTGGTGCAGTGGGAGGTTGGTGCAGTGGGAGGGTGGCGCAGTGAGAGGGTGGTGCAGTGGGAGGGTGGTGCAGTGGTGGCGCAGTGGCAGGGTGGTGCAGTGGGAGGGTGGTGCAGTGAGAGGGTGGTGCAGTTGGAGGGTGGTGCAGTGGGAGGTTGGTGCAGTGGGAGGGTGGTGCAGTGGGAGGGTGGTGCAGTGAGAGGGTGGTGCAGTGGTGGTGCAGTGGCAGGGTGGTGCAGTGGTGGTGCAGGGGGAGGGTGGTGCAGTGGTGGTGCAGTGGCAGGGTGGTGCAGTGTTGGTGCAGTGGCAGGGTGGTGCAGTGGTGGTGCAGTGGCAGGGTGGTGCAGTGGTGGTGCAGTGGTGGGGCAGTAGTGGTGCAGTGGTGGTGGAGTGGCAGGGTGGTGCAGTGGTGGTGCAGTGGCAGGGTGGTGCAGTTGCAGGGTGGTGCAGTGGTGGTGCAGTGGTGGTGCAGGGGGAGGGTGGTGCAGTGGTGGTGCAGTGGCAGGGTGGTGCAGTGGTGGTGCAGTGGCAGGGTGGTGCAGTGGCAGGGTGGTGCAGTGGCAGGGTGGTGCAGTGGTGGTGCAGTGGCAGGGTGGTGCAGTGGGAGGGTGGTGCAGGGGGAGAGTGGTGCAGTGGCAGGGTGGTGCAGGGGGAGGGTGGTGCAGTGGTGGTGAGGTGGGAGGGTGGTGCAGGGGGAGGGTGGTGCAGTGGTGGTGCAGTGGGAGGGTGGTGCAGGGGGAGGGTGGTGTAGTGGGAGGGTGGTGCAGGGGGAGGGTGGTGCAGTGGGAGGGTGGTGCAGTGGGAGGGTGGTGCAGGGGGAGGTTGGTGCAGTGGGAGGTTGGTGCAGTGGGAGGGTGGCGCAGTGAGAGGGTGGTGCAGTGGGAGGGTGGTGCAGTGGTGGCGCAGTGGCAGGGTGGTGCAGTGGGAGGGTGGTGCAGTGAGAGGGTGGTGCAGGGGGAGTGTGGTGCAGTGGGAGGGTGGTGCAGTGGGAGGGTGGTGCAGGGGGAGGTTGGTGCAGTGGGAGGTTGGTGCAGTAGGAGGGTGGCGCAGTGGGAGGGTGGTGCAGGGGGAGGTTGGTGCAGTGGGAGGTTGGTGCAGTGGGAGGGTGGCGCAGTGAGAGGGTGGTGCAGTGGGAGGGTGGTGCAGTGGTGGCGCAGTGGCAGGGTGGTGCAGTGGGAGGGTGGTGCAGTGAGAGGGTGGTGCAGTTGGAGGGTGGTGCAGTGGGAGGTTGGTGCAGTGGGAGGGTGGTGCAGTGGGAGGGTTGCGCAGTGGGAGGGTGGTGCAGTGGTGGTGCAGTGGCAGGGTGGTGCAGTGGTGGTGCAGTGGTGGTGCAGGGGAAGGGTGGTGCAGTGGTGGTGCAGTGGTGGTGCAGTGGCAGGTTGGTGCAGTGGTGGTGCAGTGGCAGGGTGGTGCAGTGGTGGTGCAGTGGTGGTGCAGGGGAAGGGTGGTGCAGTGGTGGTGCAGTGGTGGTGCAGTGGCAGGGTGGTGCAGTGGTGGTGCAGTGGCAGGGTGGTGCAGTGGTGGTGCAGTGGTGGTGCAGGGGGAGGGTGGTGCAGTGGTGGTGCAGTGGCAGGGTGGTGCAGTGGTGGTGCAGTGGCAGGGTGGTGCAGTGGTGGTGCAGTGGCAAGGTGGTGCAGTGGTGGTGCAGTGGGAGGGTGGTGCAGTGGGAGGGTGGTGCAGGGAGAGGGTGGTGCAGTGGCAGGGTGGTGCAGGGGGAGGGTGGTGCAGTGGTGGTGCAGTGAGAGGGTGGTGCAGGGGGAGGGTGGTGCAGTGGTGGTGCAGTGGGAGGGTGGTGCAGGGGGAGGGTGGTGTAGTGGGAGGGTGGTGCAGTGGGAGGGTGGTGCAGTGGGAGGGTGGTGCAGTGGAAGGGTGGTGCAGTGGGAGGTTGGTGCAGTGGGAGGGTGGTGCATTGGGAGGTTGGTGCAGTGGGAGAGTGGTGCAGTGGGAGGGTGGTGCAGTGGGAGGTTTGTGCAGTGAGAGGGTGGTGCAGTGGGAGGGTGGTGCAGTGGTGGTGCAGTGGTGGTGCAGTGGGAGGGTGGTGCAGTGGGAGGTTGGTGCAGTGGGAGGTTGGTGCAGTGGGAGGGTGGTGCAGTGGGAGGGTGGTGCAGGGGGAGGGTGGTGCAGTGGGAGGGTGGTGCAGTGGGAGGGTGGTGCAGTGGGAGGGTGGTGCAGTGGGAGGGTGGTGCAGTGGGAGGGTGGTGCAGTGGGAGGGTGGTGCAGTGGGAGGGTGGCGCAGTGAGAGGGTGGTGTAGTGGGAGGGTGGTGCAGTGAGAGGGTGGGGCAGTGGGAGGGTGGTGCAGTGGGAGGGTGGTGCAGTGGGAGGGTGGTGCAGGGGGAGGGTGGTGCAGTGGTGGTGCAGTGGCAGGGTGGTGCAGTGGTGGTGCAGTGGTGGTGCAGGGGGAGGGTGGTGCAGTGGTGGTGCAGTGGCAGGGTGGTGCAGTGGTGGTGCAGTGGTGGTGCAGGGGGAGGGTGGTGCAGTGGTGGTGCAGTGGCAGGGTGGTGCAGTGGTGGTGCAGTGGCAGGGTGGTGCAGTGGTGGTGCAGTGGCAGGGTGGTGCAGTGGTGGTGCAGTGGGAGGGTGGTGCAGTGGGAGGGTGGTGCAGGGGGAGGGTGGTGCAGTGGCAGGGTGGTGCAGGGGGAGGGTGGTGCAGTGGTGGTGCAGTGGGAGGGTGGTGCAGTGGGAGGGTGGTGCAGGGGGAGGGTGGTGCAGTGGTGGTGCAGTGGAAGGGTGGTGCAGGGGGAGGGTGGTGTAGTGGGAGGGTGGTGCAGTGGGAGGGTGGTGCAGTGGGAGGGTGGTGCAGTGGGAGGGTGGTGCAGTGGGAGGTTGGTGCAGTGGGAGGGTGGTGCAGTGGGAGGTTCGTGCAGTGGGAGGGTGGTGCAATGGGAGGGTGGTGCAGTGGGAGGTTTGTGCAGTGGGAAGGTGGTGCAGTGGGAGGGTGGTGCAGTGGTGGTGCAGTGGGAGGGTGGTGCAGTGGGAGGTTGGTGCAGTGGGAGGTTGGTGCAGTGGGAGGGTGGTGCAGTGGGAGGGTGGTGCAGGGGGAGGGTGGTGCAGTGGGAGGGTGGTGCAGTGGGAGGGTGGTGCAGTGGGAGGGTGGTGCAGTGGGAGGGTGGTGCAGTGGGAGGGTGGTGCAGTGGGAGGGTGGCGCAGTGAGAGGGTGGTGTAGTGGGAGGGTGGTGCAGTGAGAGGGTGGTGCAGTGGGAGGGTGGTGCAGTGGGAGGGTGGTGCAGTGGGAGGGTGGTGCAGGGGGAGGGTGGTGCAGTGGGAGGGTGGTGCAGTGGGAGGGTGGTGCAGTGGGAAGGTGGTGCAGTGGGAGGGTGGTGCAGTTGGAGGGTGGTGCAGTGGGAGGGTGGTGCAGTGGGAGGGTGGTGCAGGGGGAGGGTGGTGCAGTGGGAGGGTGGTGCAGTGGGAGGTTGGTGCAGTGGGAGGGTGGTGCAGTTGGAGGGTGGTGCAGTGGGAGGGTGGTGCAGTGGGAGGGTGGTGCAGGGGGAGGGTGGTGCAGTGGGAGGTTGGTGCAGTGGGAGGGTGGTGCAATGGGAGGGTGGTGCAGTGGGAGGTTGGTTCAGTGGGAGGGTGGTGCAGTGGGAGGGTTGCGCAGTGGGAGGGTGGTGCAGTGGTGGTGCAGTGGCAGGGTGGTGCAGTGGCAGGGTGGTGCAGTGGTGGTGCAGTGGCAGGGTGGTGCAGTGGTGGTGCAGTGGTGGTGCAGGGGGAGGGTGGTGCAGTGGTGGTGCAGTGGTGGTGCAGTGGCAGGGTGGTGCAGTGGTGGTGCAGTGGCAGGGTGGTGCAGTGGTGGTGCAGTGGTGGTGCAGGGGGAGGGTGGTGCAGTGGTGGTGCAGTGGCAGGGTGGTGCAGTGGTGGTGCAGTGGCAGGGTGGTGCAGTGGTGGTGCAGTGGCAAGGTGGTGCAGTGGTGGTGCAGTGGGAGGGTGGTGCAGTGGGAGGGTGGTGCAGGGAGAGGGTGGTGCAGTGGCAGGGTGGTGCAGGGGGAGGGTGGTGCAGTGGTGGTGCAGTGAGAGGGTGGTGCAGGGGGAGGGTGGTGCAGTGGTGGTGCAGTGGGAGGGTGGTGCAGGGGGAGGGTGGTGTAGTGGGAGGGTGGTGCAGTGGGAGGGTGGTGCAGTGGGAGGGTGGTGCAGTGGGAGGGTGGTGCAGTGGGAGGTTGGTGCAGTGGGAGGGTGGTGCAGTGGGAGGTTGGTGCAGTGGGAGAGTGGTGCAGTGGGAGGGTGGTGCAGTGGGAGGTTTGTGCAGTGAGAGGGTGGTGCAGTGGGAGGGTGGTGCAGTGGTGGTGCAGTGGTGGTGCAGTGGGAGGGTGGTGCAGTGGGAGGTTGGTGCAGTGGGAGGTTGGTGCAGTGGGAGGGTGGTGCAGTGGGAGGGTGGTGCAGGGGGAGGGTGGTGCAGTGGGAGGGTGGTGCAGTGGGAGGGTGGTGCAGTGGGAGGGTGGTGCAGTGGGAGGGTGGTGCAGTGGGAGGGTGGTGCAGTGGGAGGGTGGTGCAGTGGGAGGGTGGCGCAGTGAGAGGGTGGTGTAGTGGGAGGGTGGTGCAGTGAGAGGGTGGGGCAGTGGGAGGGTGGTGCAGTGGGAGGGTGGTGCAGTGGGAGGGTGGTGCAGGGGGAGGGTGGTGCAGTGGTGGTGCAGTGGCAGGGTGGTGAAGTGGTGGTGCAGTGGTGGTGCAGGGGGAGGGTGGTGCAGTGGTGGTAGTGTGGCAGGGTGGTGCAGTGGTGGTGCAGTGGCAGGGTGGTGCAGTGGTGGTGCAGTGGCAGGGTGGTGCAGTGGTGGTGCAGTGGGAGGGTGGTGCAGTGGGAGGGTGGTGCAGGGGGAGGGTGGTGCAGTGGCAGGGTGGTGCAGGGGGAGGGTGGTGCAGTGGTGGTGCAGTGGGAGGGTGGTGCAGGGGGAGGGTGGTGCAGTGGTGGTGCAGTGGAAGGGTGGTGCAGGGGGAGGGTGGTGTAGTGGGAGGGTGGTGCAGTGGGAGGGTGGTGCAGTGGGAGGGTGGTGCAGTGGGAGGGTGGTGCAGTGGGAGGTTGGTGCAGTGGGAGGGTGGTGCAGTGGGAGGTTGGTGCAATGGGAGGGTGGTGCAGTGGGAGGTTTGTGCAGTGGGAAGGTGGTGCAGTGGGAGGGTGGTGCAGTGGTGGTGCAGTGGTGGTGCAGTGGGAGGGTGGTGCAGTGGGAGGTTGGTGCAGTGGGAGGTTGGTGCAGTGGGAGGGTGGTGCAGTGGGAGGGTGGTGCAGGGGGAGGGTGGTGCAGTGGGAGGGTGGTGCAGTGGGAGGGTGGTGCAGTGGGAGGGTGGTGCAGTGGGAGGGTGGTGCAGTGGGAGGGTGGTGCAGTGGGAGGGTGGTGCAGTGGGAGGGTGGCGCAGTGAGAGGGTGGTGTAGTGGGAGGGTGGTGCAGTGAGAGGGTGGTGCAGTGGGAGGGTGGTGCAGTGGGAGGGTGGTGCAGTGGGAGGGTGGTGCAGGGGGAGGGTGGTGCAGTGGGAGAGTGGTGCAGTGGGAGGGTGGTGCAGTGGGAAGGTGGTGCAGTGGGAGGGTGGTGCAGTTGGAGGGTGGTGCAGTGGGAGGGTGGTGCAGTGGGAGGGTGGTGCAGGGGGAGGGTGGTGCAGTGGGAGGGTGGTGCAGTGGGAGGTTGGTGCAGTGGGAGGGTGGTGCAGTTGGAGGGTGGTGCAGTGGGAGGGTGGTGCAGTGGGAGGGTGGTGCAGGGGGAGGGTGGTGCAGTGGGAGGGTGGTGCAGTGGGAGGTTGGTGCAGTGGGAGGGTGGTGCAATGGGAGGGTGGTGCAGTGGGAGGTTTGTGCAGTGGGAAGGTGGTGCAGTGGGAGGGTGGTGCAGTGGTGGTGCAGTGGTGGTGCAGTGGGAGGGTGGTGCAGTGGGAGGTTGGTGCAGTGGGAGGTTGGTGCAGTGGGAGGGTGGTGCAGTGGGAGGGTGGTGCAGGGGGAGGGTGGTGCAGTGGGAGGGTGGTGCAGTGGGAGGGTGGTGCAGTGGGAGGGTGGTGCAGTGGGAGGGTGGTGCAGTGGGAGGGTGGTGCAGTGGGAGGGTGGTGCAGTGGGAGGGTGGCGCAGTGAGAGGGTGGTGTAGTGGGAGGGTGGTGCAGTGAGAGGGTGGTGCAGTGGGAGGGTGGTGCAGTGGGAGGGTGGTGCAGTGGGAGGGTGGTGCAGGGGGAGGGTGGTGCAGTGGGAGGGTGGTGCAGTGGGAGGGTGGTGCAGTGGGAAGGTGGTGCAGTGGGAGGGTGGTGCAGTTGGAGGGTGGTGCAGTGGGAGGGTGGTGCAGTGGGAGGGTGGTGCAGGGGGAGGGTGGTGCAGTGGGAGGGTGGTGCAGTGGGAGGTTGGTGCAGTGGGAGGGTGGTGCAGTGGGAGGGTGGTGCAGGGGGAGGGTGGTGCAGTGGGAGGGTGGTGCAGTGGGAGGTTGGTGCAGTGGGAGAGTGGTGCAGTGGGAGGGTGGTGCAGTGGGAGGTTTGTGCAGTGGGAGGGTGGTGCAGTGGGAGGGTGGTGCAGTGGTGGTGCAGTGGTGGTGCAGTGGGAGGGTGGTGCAGTGGGAGGTTGGTGCAGTGGGAGGTTGGTGCAGTGGGAGGGTGGTGCAGTGGGAGGGTGGTGCAGGGGGAGAGTGGTGCAGTGGGAGGGTGGTGCAGTGGGAGGGTGGTGCAGTGGGAGGGTGGTGCAGTGGGAGGGTGGTGCAGTGGGAGGGTGGTGCAGTGGGAGGGTGGTGCAGTGGGAGGGTGGCGCAGTGAGAGGGTGGTGTAGTGGGAGGGTGGTGCAGTGAGAGGGTGGTGCAGTGGGAGGGTGGTGCAGTGGGAGGGTGGTGCAGTGGGAGGGTGGTGCAGGGGGAGGGTGGTGCAGTGGTGGTTCAGTGGCAGGGTGGTGCAGTGGTGGTGCAGTGGTGGTGCAGGGAGAGGGTGGTGCAGTGGTGGTGCAGTGGCAGGGTGGTGCAGTGGTGGTGCAGTGGCAGGGTGGTGCAGTGGTGGTGCAGTGGCAGGGTGGTGCAGTGGTGGTGCAGTGGGAGGGTGGTGCAGTGGGAGGGTGGTGCAGGGGGAGGGTGGTGCAGTGGCAGGGTGGTGCAGGGGGAGGGTGGTGCAGTGGTGGTGCAGTGGGAGGGTGGTGCAGGGGGAGGGTGGTGCAGTGGTGGTGCAGTGGGAGGGTGGTGCAGGGGGAGGGTGGTGTAGTGGGAGGGTGGTGCAGTAGGAGGGTGGTGCAGTGGGAGGGTGGTGCAGTGGGAGGGTGGTGCAGTGGGAGGTTGGTGCAGTGGGAGGGTGGTGCAGTGGGAGGTTGGTGCAGTGGGAGGGTGGTGCAATAGGAGGGTGGTGCAGTGGGAGGTTTGTGCAGTGGGAGGGTGGTGCAGTGGGAGGGTGGTGCAGTGGTGGTGCAGTAGTGGTGCAGTGGGAGGGTGGTGCAGTGGGAGGTTGGTGCAGTGGGAGGTTGGTGCAGTGGGAGGGTGGTGCAGTGGGAGGGTGGTGCAGTGGGAGGGTGGTGCAGTGGGAGGGTGGCGCAGTGAGAGGGTGGTGTAGTGGGAGGGTGGTGCAGTGAGAGGGTGGTGCAGTGGTAGGGTGGTGCAGTGGGAGGGTGGTGCAGTGGGAGGGTGGTGCAGGGGGAGGGTGGTGCAGTGGGAGGGTGGTGCAGTGGGAGGGTGGTGCAGTGGGAAGGTGGTGCAGTGGGAGGGTGGTGCAGTTGGAGGGTGGTGCAGTGGGAGGGTGGTGCAGTGGGAGGGTGGTGCAGGGGGAGGGTGGTGCAGTGGGAGGGTGGTGCAGTGGGAGGTTGGTGCAGTGGGAGGGTGGTGCAGTGGGAGGGTGGTGCAGGGGGAGGGTGGTGCAGTGGGAGGGTGGTGCAGTGGGAGGTTGGTGCAGTGGGAGAGTGGTGCAGTGGGAGGGTGGTGAAGTGGGAGGTTTGTGCAGTGGGAGGGTGGTGCAGTGGGAGGGTGGTGCAGTGGTGGTGCAGTGGTGGTGCAGTGGGAGGGTGGTGCAGTGGGAGGTTGGTGCAGTGGGAGGTTGGTGCAGTGGGAGGGTGGTGCAGTGGGAGGGTGGTGCGGGGGGAGAGTGGTGCAGTGGGAGGGTGGTGCAGTGGGAGGGTGGTGCAGTGGGAGGGTGGTGCAGTGGGAGGGTGGTGCAGTGGGAGGGTGGTGCAGTGGGAGGGTGGTGCAGTGGGAGGGTGGCGCAGTGAGAGGGTGGTGTAGTGGGAGGGTGGTGCAGTGAGAGGGTGGTGCAGTGGGAGGGTGGTGCAGTGGGAGGGTGGTGCAGTGGGAGGGTGGTGCAGGGGGAGGGTGGTGCAGTGGTGGTTCAGTGGCAGGGTGGTGCAGTGGTGGTGCAGTGGTGGTGCAGGGGGAGGGTGGTGCAGTGGTGGTGCAGTGGCAGGGTGGTGCAGTGGTGGTGCAGTGGCAGGGTGGTGCAGTGGTGGTGCAGTGGCAGGGTGGTGCAGTGGTGGTGCAGTGGGAGGATGGTGCAGTGGGAGGGTGGTGCAGGGGGAGGGTGGTGCAGTGGCAGGGTGGTGCAGGGGGAGGGTGGTGCAGTGGTGGTGCAGTGGGAGGGTGGTGCAGGGGGAGGGTGGTGCAGTGGTGGTGCAGTGGGAGGGTGGTGCAGGGGGAGGGTGGTGTAGTGGGAGGGTGGTGCAGTAGGAGGGTGGTGCAGTGGGAGGGTGGTGCAGTGGGAGGGTGGTGCAGTGGGAGGTTGGTGCAGTGGGAGGGTGGTGCAGTGGGAGGTTGGTGCAGTGGGAGGGTGGTGCAATAGGAGGGTGGTGCAGTGGGAGGTTTGTGCAGTGGGAGGGTGGTGCAGTGGGAGGGTGGTGCAGTGGTGGTGCAGTAGTGGTGCAGTGGGAGGGTGGTGCAGTGGGAGGTTGGTGCAGTGGGAGGTTGGTGCAGTGGGAGGGTGGTGCAGTGGGAGGGTGGTGCAGGGGGAGGGTGGTGCAGTGGGAGGGTGGTGCAGTGGGAGGGTGGTGCAGTGGGAGGGTGGTGCAGTGGGAGGGTGGTGCAGTGGGAGTGTGGTGCAGTGGGAGGGTGGTGCAGTGGGAGGGTGGCGCAGTGAGAGGGTGGTGTAGTGGGAGGGTGGTGCAGTGAGAGGGTGGTGCAGTGGGAGGGTGGTGCAGTGGGAGGGTGGTGCAGTGGGAGGGTGGTGCAGGGGGAGGGTGGTGCAGTGGGAGGGTGGTGCAGTGGGAGGGTGGTGCAGTGGGAAGGTGGTGCAGTGGGAGGGTGGTGCAGTTGGAGGGTGGTGCAGTGGGAGGGTGGTGCAGTGGGAGGGTGGTGCAGGGGGAGGGTGGTGCAGTGGGAGGGTGGTGCAGTGGGAGGTTGGTGCAGTGGGAGGGTGGTGCAGTGGGAATGTGGTGCAGGGGGAGGGTGGTGCAGTGGGAGGGTGGTGCAGTGGGAGGTTGGTGCAGTGGGAGGTTGGTGCAGGGGGAGGGTGGTGCAGTGGGAAGGTGGTGCAGTGGGAGGGTTGTGCAGTTGGAGGGTGGTGCAGTGGGAGGGTGGTGCAGTGGGAGGGTGGTGCAGGGGGAGGGTGGTGCAGTGGGAGGGTGGTGCAGTGGGAGGTTGGTGCAGTGGGAGGGTGGTGCAGTGGGAGGGTGGTGCAGGGGGAGGGTGGTGCAGTGGGAGGGTGGTGCAGTGGGAGGTTGGTGCAGTGGGAGGTTGGTGCAGTGAGAGGGTGGTGCAGTGGTGGTGCAGTGGGAGGGTGGTGCAGGGGGAGGGTGGTGCAGTGGAAGGGTGGTGCAGTGGGAGGGTGGTGCAGTGGGAGGGTGGTGCAGGGGGAGGGTGGTGCAGTGGGAGGGTGGTGCAGTGAGAGGGTGGTGCAGTGGGAGGGTGGTGCAGTGGGAGGGTGGTGCAGTGGGAGGGTGGTGCAGGGGGAGGGTGGTGCAGTGGTGGTTCAGTGGCAGGGTGGTGCAGTGGTGGTGCAGTGGTGGTGCAGGGGGAGGGTGGTGCAGTGGTGGTGCAGTGGCAGGGTGGTGCAGTGGTGGTGCAGTGGCAGGGTGGTGCAGTGGTGGTGCAGTGGCAGGGTGGTGCAGTGGTGGTGCAGTGGGAGGATGGTGCAGTGGGAGGGTGGTGCAGGGGGAGGGTGGTGCAGTGGCAGGGTGGTGCAGGGGGAGGGTGGTGCAGTGGTGGTGCAGTGGGAGGGTGGTGCAGGGGGAGGGTGGTGCAGTGGTGGTGCAGTGGGAGGGTGGTGCAGGGGGAGGGTGGTGTAGTGGGAGGGTGGTGCAGTAGGAGGGTGGTGCAGTGGGAGGGTGGTGCAGTGGGAGGGTGGTGCAGTGGGAGGTTGGTGCAGTGGGAGGGTGGTGCAGTGGGAGGTTGGTGCAGTGGGAGGGTGGTGCAATAGGAGGGTGGTGCAGTGGGAGGTTTGTGCAGTGGGAGGGTGGTGCAGTGGGAGGGTGGTGCAGTGGTGGTGCAGTAGTGGTGCAGTGGGAGGGTGGTGCAGTGGGAGGTTGGTGCAGTGGGAGGTTGGTGCAGTGGGAGGGTGGTGCAGTGGGAGGGTGGTGCAGGGGGAGGGTGGTGCAGTGGGAGGGTGGTGCAGTGGGAGGGTGGTGCAGTGGGAGGGTGGTGCAGTGGGAGGGTGGTGCAGTGGGAGTGTGGTGCAGTGGGAGGGTGGTGCAGTGGGAGGGTGGCGCAGTGAGAGGGTGGTGTAGTGGGAGGGTGGTGCAGTGAGAGGGTGGTGCAGTGGGAGGGTGGTGCAGTGGGAGGGTGGTGCAGTGGGAGGGTGGTGCAGGGGGAGGGTGGTGCAGTGGGAGGGTGGTGCAGTGGGAGGGTGGTGCAGTGGGAAGGTGGTGCAGTGGGAGGGTGGTGCAGTTGGAGGGTGGTGCAGTGGGAGGGTGGTGCAGTGGGAGGGTGGTGCAGGGGGAGGGTGGTGCAGTGGGAGGGTGGTGCAGTGGGAGGTTGGTGCAGTGGGAGGGTGGTGCAGTGGGAATGTGGTGCAGGGGGAGGGTGGTGCAGTGGGAGGGTGGTGCAGTGGGAGGTTGGTGCAGTGGGAGGTTGGTGCAGGGGGAGGGTGGTGCAGTGGGAAGGTGGTGCAGTGGGAGGGTTGTGCAGTTGGAGGGTGGTGCAGTGGGAGGGTGGTGCAGTGGGAGGGTGGTGCAGGGGGAGGGTGGTGCAGTGGGAGGGTGGTGCAGTGGGAGGTTGGTGCAGTGGGAGGGTGGTGCAGTGGGAGGGTGGTGCAGGGGGAGGGTGGTGCAGTGGGAGGGTGGTGCAGTGGGAGGTTGGTGCAGTGGGAGGTTGGTGCAGTGAGAGGGTGGTGCAGTGGTGGTGCAGTGGGAGGGTGGTGCAGGGGGAGGGTGGTGCAGTGGAAGGGTGGTGCAGTGGGAGGGTGGTGCAGTGGGAGGGTGGTGCAGGGGGAGGGTGGTGCAGTGGGAGGGTGGTGCAGTGGGAGGGTGGTGCAGTGGGAGGGTGGTGCAGTGAGAGGGTGGTGCAGTTAGAGGGTGGTGCAGTGGGAGGGTGGTGCAGTGGAAGGGTGGTGCAGTGGGAGGTTGGTGCAGTGGGAGGTTGGTGCAGTGGGAGGGTGGTGCAGTGGGAGGGTGGCGCAGTGAGAGGGTGGTGCAGTGAGAGGGTGGTGCAGTTGGAGGGTGGTGCAGTGGGAGGGTGGTGCAGTGGTGGTGCAGTGGGAGGGTGGTGCAGTGGGAGGGTGGCGCAGTGGCAGGGTGGTGCAGTGGCAGGGTGGTGCAGTGGTGGTGCAGTGGCAGGGTGGTGCAGTGGCAGGGTGGTGCAGTGGTGGTGCAGGGGGAGGGTGGTGCAGTGGGAGGGTGGTGCAGTGGGAGGGTGGTGCAGTGGGAGGGTGGTGCAGTGGGAGGGTGGCGCAGTGGGAAGGTGGTGCAGTGGCGGGTGGTGCAGTGGCAGGGTGGTGCAGTGGAAGGGTGGTGCAGGGGGAGGGTGGTGCAGTGGCAGGGTGGTGCAGTGGCAGGGTGGTGCAGGGTGAGGGTGGTGCAGTGGGAGGGTGGTGCAGTAGTGGTGCAGTGGGAGGGTGGTGCAGTGGAAGGGTGGTGCAGGGGGAGGGTGGTGCAGTGGGAGGGTGGCGCAGTGGGAGGGTGGTGCAGTGGGAGGGTGGCGCAGTGGGAGGGTGGCGCAGTGGGAGGGTGGTGCAGTGGGAGGATGGTGCAGTGGGAGGGTGGTGCAGTGGGAGGTTGGTGCAGTGGTGGCGCAGTGGGAGTGTGGCGCAGTGGGAGGGTGGCGCAGTGGGAGGGGCTAACATTGGCATGCCTTACTGACCACCCTCGCACACACACCGCCCTCACAGGCATGACGAACGCAGAAGTGCTGCACCAAGTGGAACACGGCTACCGCATGCCTTGCCCTCCGAACACCCCTCAAAGCCTCTACGAGGTGATGCTCGACTGCTGGAGGAAGGAGGAGATGGAACGACCGACCTTCGAGACGCTGCAGTGGCGTCTCGAAGAGTTCTTCACGATGCCCGCCTCCGAGTACACCGATTCGCCTGCTGGAGGTGCGGCAGCAGGCATGCTGGGTGCTGGTGCGTGCAAGTGAGGAGGCATGCTGAGTGCAGGTGCGTGCAAGCGAGGAGGCGTCGGAGGAGATGTTGCCATCGGTACTTTGCGAATCGTGATGGTGTCTTTTGTCGTTATTGTGTTTTGAAGGGTGCAGCGTGGAGCTACCTCGAATGGGAACGAGGCTTGTTTTTGGTGGTCATCTTGAGGTGTTTCAGCATTCATGAATAGGCTTTTTTTCAATTACTCATACCTCCTCATTTTTACACACATTTATCCATCCATCATTGCACCATTCATCCACCACCATTAATCATTTTTTTGCAATCCCTAGGTATTCATCATAGTCAACACTCCTCCAACCTTCTCCACCCACCTCCATTTTCTTCCAACCTCTTCCAATCTTTTCCACCCTTCTCCACCCACATCCAACCTCCTCCAATCTTATTTAGCCTCCTCCAACCACCTCCATCCACTTCCACCCTTCTCCAACCTCCTCCACCCACCTCCAATTTCCTACAATCTCCTTTAGCCTCCTCCACCCTCTTCCACCCACCTCCAACCTCCTCCAACCACCTCCACCCACCTCCAACCAGCTCCATCCACCTCCACCCTCCTCCACCCACCTCCAACCTCCTCCATCCACCTCCACCCTCCTCCACCATCCACCACCCACCAGTCTAAATATTCGATTGTGCATGCCTCTCTTTGCTATCATGCATTGCTCTATCTCTTATTGCTGCTCCACAAATCATACTGTCTTAGTATTCCTATTCTCTACTATTACCAATTATTTTAATAGAGTCTAGATATTATTAGTATTAGTATTTATCATGTTATGTATTTATATTCATTAGTATTAGTATTTATCATGTTATGTATTTATATTCATTAGTATTAGTATTTATCATGTTATGTATTTATAATCACATTTCAACTTTTTTGTTTGACTGATGCTCATTAGCAGACGTTTGAATTCACGACAATGAACTCTAGCAGCTTCCTTGCTGTTTGTGTCCCCCTCCTCTTCATAAGTTCTCCTCCTCTCCATATGTCCTCCCCCTCTTCTCCATATGTCCTCCTCTTCATAAGTTCTCTTTCTCTCCATATGTCCTCCTCCTCCTCTCCATATGTCCTCCTCCTCCTCTCCATATGTCCTCTTCCTCTCCATATGTCCTCCTCCTCTCCATATGTCCTCCTCCTCTTCATATGTCCTCCTCCTCTCCATATGTACTCCTTCCATATGTCCTCCTCCTCTCCATATGTCCTCCTCCTCTTCATAAGTTCTCCTTCTCTCCATATGTCCTCCTCCTCTCCATATGTCCTCCTCCTCCTTTTCATATGTCCTCTTCCTCCTCTCCATATGTCCTCCTCCTCTCCATATGTCCTCCTCCTCTCCATATGTCCTCCTCCTCTTCATAAGTTCTCCTTCTCTCCATATGTCCTCCTCCTCTCCATATGTCCTCCTCCTCCTTTTCATATGTCCTCTTCCTCCTCTCCATATGTCCTCCTCCTCTCCATATGTCCTCCTCCTCCTCTCCATATGTCCTCCTTCTCCTCTCCATATGTCCTCCTTCTCCTCTCCATATGTCCTCCTTCTCCTCTCCATATGTCCTTCTTCTCCTCTCCATATGTCCTTTTTCTCTCCATATGTCCTTCTTCTCCTCTCCATATGTCCTCCTCCTCCTCTCTATATGTCCTCCTCCTCTCCATATGTCCTCCTCCTCCTCTCCATATGTCCTCCTTCTCCTCTCCATATGTCCTTCTCCTCTCCATATGTCCTCCTCCTCCTCTCCATATGTCCTCCTCCTCTCCATATGTCCTCCTCCTCTCCATATGTCCTCCTCCTCTCCATATGTCCTCCTCCTCTCCATATGTCCTCCTCCTCCTCTTCATATGTCCTCTTTCTCCTCTCTATATGTCCTCCTCCTCTCCATATGTCCTCCTCCTCTTCATAAGTTCTCCTTCTCTCCATATGTCCTCCTCCTCTCCATATGTCCTCCTCCTCCTCTTCATATGTCCTCTTCCTCCTCTCTATATGTCCTCCTCCTCTCCATATGTCCTCCTCCTCTTCATAAGTTCTCCTTCTCTCCATATGTCCTCCTCCTCTCCATATGTCCTCCTCCTCCTCTTCATATGTCTTCTTCCTCCTCTCTATATGTCCTCCTCCTCTCCATATGTCCTCCTCCTCTTCATAAGTTCTCCTTCTCTCCATATGTCCTCCTCCTCTCCATATGTCCTCCTCCTCTCCATATGTCCTCCTCCTCTCCATATGTCCTCCTCCTCTCCATATGTCCTCCTCCTCCTCTCCATATGTCCTCCTTCTCCTCTCCATATGTCCTCTTTCTCCTCTTCATATGTCCTCCTTCTCCTCTCCATATGTCCTTCTTCTCCTCTCCATATGTCCTCCTTCTCTCCATATGTCCTCCTTCTCCTCTCCATATGTCCTCCTCCTCTCCATATGTCCTCCTTCTCCTCTCCATATGTTCTCCTCCTCTCCATATGTCCTCCTCCTCTCCATATGTCCTCCTCCTCTCCATATGTCCTCCTCCTCCTCTCCATATGTCCTCCTTCTCCTCTCCATATGTCCTCCTCCTCCTCTCCATATGTCCTCCTCCTCTCCATATGTCCTCCTTCTCCTCTCCATATGTCCTCCTCCTCTCCATATGTCCTCCTTCTCCTCTCCATATGTCCTCCTCCTCTCCATATGTCCTGCTTCTCCTCTCCATATGTTCTCCTCCTCTCCATATGTCCTCCTCCTCTCCATATGTTCTCCTTCTCCTCTCCATATGTCCTCCATGTGTTCCGTCAGAACGTTGAGTACTGTTTTTTATATACATATGCACAATGTGCACACTTCATTTACATACATTAAGCCAGACACTAGCACCACGAAAATGTAAGGCATACATATAATAATAATAATAATAAGAGTAGTAATAGTGATAAGCTTCAAATGGAATTTTACTAAGTAGGTTGGGTGGAAATAAGTAAGAAACCTCATAATCACTATTTGAAAAAATCATTCAAATCAATTCATTGCAAATGGAACCCTATTTTAGAGTTTGCAATGTGAAATAAATATTTCAAATTTACAGAAGATCAAGCTCGTTGTACGCTGATGCAGTCTCAACCTTAACCCTCAAACCTAAGCCATCTGCATTTGTAAATATTTGTTTTTAAATGTAAAGTAATTTTTTATAAAATTTGATTTATCTAAATATTAGCAAAATAAAATAATTTAATCAAATAAATTCCTTTAATTAAAACTGGCATATACTGTATTGTATTGTATTTTATTATATTTGGATTTACTTACCGCAGTTTTATTTATATCAAACTTTCTCAATTGTATGATTCTTTGTTTTAATTTATATTTTCAACACTTTTATTACCATCATCATCATCATCATCATCATTGTATCGTCTTTAAATACAGTGAATGTGTTTTGTTTGAGTTTATAAGAGATGCTGGATGGCGGTTGATGTGTGGACGAGGTCATATCGATGGATGAGTGCATGTGGTTGTGGATGAGTGAATGTGGTTGTGGATGAGTGCATGTGGTTGTGGATGAGTGCATGTGGTTGTGGATGAGTGAATGTGGTTGTGGATGAGTGCATGTGGTTGTGGATAAGTGCATGTGGTTGTGGATGAGTGCATGTGGTTGTGGATGAGTGCATGTGGTTGTGGATGAGTGCATGTGGTTGTGGATGAGTGCATGTGGTTGTGGATGAGTGCACGTGGTTGTGGATGAGTGCATGTGGTTGTGGATGAGTGCATGTGGTTGTGGATGAGTGCATGTGGTTGTGGATGAGTGCATGTGGTTGTGGATGAGTGCATGTGGTTGTGGATGAGTGCATGTGGTTGTGGATGAGTGCATGTGGTTGTGGATGAATGCATGTGGTTGTGGATGAGTGCATGTGGTTGTGGATGAGTGCATGTGGTTGTGGATGAGTGCATGTGGTTGTGGATGAGTGCATGTGGTTGTGGATGAGTGCATGTGGTTGTGGATGAGTGCATGTGGTTGTGGATGAGTGCATGTGGTTGTGGATGAGTGCATGTGGTTGTGGATGAGTGCATGTGGTTGTGGATGAGTGCACGTGGTTGTGGATGAGTGCATGTGGTTGTGGATGAGTGCATGTGGTTGTGGATGAGTGCATGTGGTTGTGGATGAGTGCATGTGGTTGTGGATGAGTGCATGTGGTTGTGAATGAGTGCATGTGGTTGTGGATGAGTGCATGTGGTTGTGGATGAGTGCATGTGGTTGTGGATGAGTGCATGTGGTTGTGGATGAGTGCATGTGGTTGTGGATGAGTGCATGTAGTTGTGGATGAGTGCACGTGGTTGTGGATGAGTGCATGTGGTTGTGTATGAGTGCATGTGGTTGTGGATGAGTGCATGTGGTTGTGGATGAGTGCATGTGGTTGTGGATGAGTGCATGTGGTTGTGGATGAGTGCATGTGGTTGTGGATGAGTGCATGTGGTTGTGGATGAGTGCATGTGGTTGTGGATGAGTGCATGTGGTTGTGGATGAGTGCACGTGGTTGTGGATGAGTGCATGTGGTTGTGAATGAGTGCATGTGGTTGTGGATGAGTGCATGTGGTTGTGGATGAGTGCATGTGGTTGTGGATGAGTGCATGTGGTTGTGGATGAGTGCATGTGGTTGTGGATGAGTGCATGTGGTTGTGGATGAGTGCATGTGGTTGTGGATGAGGGAAGAAGAATATCTGGATAGAGTGGCAGCAGTGAGGGACACACCTACTTGCTTGCATGCGTCTTAAATGCTTTTTCATCACATTTCATGAAACTATTGTAACATACTTCTTTCTACCTTCGACTGTGGTTGAACCCTTTTGTATGCTTATGTCTCTCAGCTTATCATTCATTATTATCTTCATGAATTTAATCTGTTGCTATTGTTTATAAATGTTCCAAGTATAGGAATTATCACAATTTTTTTATTTATTTTTTATTAAGTCTTAATATTTTGATAAAGATTTTATCAGTAAAAATAATTAATTTTGAGAATTTTGTTATAAATTATAAATTATAAATATTTGAAAATTGAAATATTTATTAACAAATTCATAACAAATAAATTAACTTTAAATGAAGTGTTTGAAAATATTTTTAATTTGAACAACATAGGTCAAAAAAAGTCTTTTTGTCGTTCTTAATTTTTAAACTGATTTCAGCTATATTTCAGATGCTGCATCCAAGTAAACTTGACATATAGTTTTCAAAGTTTTATATTTACATATTTAGAAATGAATAAAATGAGCTCAAGTAGAAGAAGTTTTAATCCTGACGTGTTTTGTCACATTTGAAGAGAATATACAATATTTTTCAACGGAAAAGCTTACTTATCTTTATTTATTTAGTTATTTTTGGTCTGTATTACTCACAGCCTGACCATGGAATTCTTAAATCCTGGTAAGACAACTAGTTAGAGATCTACTTAGAGAGGCCTACGTCATTGCTCTATTTGTATTCCTTATAAACAAATATTTAACTTTAAAACTTTCCCGTTTATTTTCACTTTCAAATTTAAAAATAATAATTTTACTTTTTAAATTTTTTTTTCTTTCAAATTTTAAAATGATTTCTTGTAGGTGGTCTGATCTTGTAAACCATTTTGCAATCATCATCATCCTCTCCTGGTTTTTGTAAAACAGGCCAACTTTTCCTCTTCCGAGGGTGGGGCCTGTCTGAAAAGTCTCAATCTCTCTCTTCACTCCTTTCTATCATGGGCATCAGTGCTGCGTGCCCGCAGGTTTTTGAGGTCTTTCTGCACTACCTCTTCCCACGTCTTCTTTGGCCTGCCAGGTCGTTTCGTTCCAGAAACCTCTATTTTTCTAACCTTGTTGATCCATCCACCATCACGTTCCACATGCCCAAACCACCTCATTCTTCTCGATAGCAGTACAGCACCAATATCCTGGATTCCCATAATTTGTTGGAGCTCATCTGAACTGATGAGATTTTTTGATTTGATGCTGCACCTCCAACGGATCATGGCCCGGTCGTTGCGTTGGATGCGTTTGATTGTTTCTGTGGTGACAGTCCAGGTCTCAGAGGCGTGTGACATTGTACTCCTCACACATGAGGTGTACACACGACTTCTGTCAGTAAAGAAATAGGTTGACGAAGTTTTTCCCGCGCACACTTGCATCGGGTTATGGCAGCATCCTCACAGCCTCCACCTGCAGACAGAATGTCACCTGAGTAGCAGAATTCAGGAACGACTTCAAGTTTGTCTTCATCAACAAGAACTTCCACAATTGGTCTTCCGTCTATCGGTCAAAGTGTGCATTAACAGCAAGCACACTTGTAATTTGGGTCTGAGCGGAGGAAGCCTTTAATGCCTGAGCATCTCTTGTGCACCCGCTGCACGGATTTTTATTTCCACTTTTTGGAAATAAAATGATTATTTTTTGGAAAGAGGAGTTGAAAATGAGGAAAAATATACAAAATATATTACAAAGCGATTATTAATAATGAAGATAGATTCATTTAAAAGATGAAATTTGCTTGCGTAGTTTAACATGGGATAAGGCAAAAAAGTGTGATGCGTTCTTAAACGCGTAGCTTAGCTTAAATCGAGTGTGTGGTTTGTATTTAAATAATTCACACTTCATATTGTTATATTTAATAATTAAATTTCTTGATTTCTAATAAATAAAAGAAACTAAAAAGACGTTTTTATTTTGTTTATTATCAAAAATGAAACAATCAATGTAACAAGTCTTAGTTGTGTGCCAATTTTTCATCCACACCAAAAAGTCCGATTTCTCGTCACAAGATGGTGGGCTTGCCGGTTTAGTCGCCGACGGATAAAATAAATGAGGTTAATGATGATTTGGTAAAAGGGGTGATTAATGAATCAATAAATGAGGTTATTGAAGAAACTGTGAAAGATTTAGATAAAGAATTGGTAACAGAGACATATGATGAATTAATTAAAAAGGTAAATAACGGACTTTTAAATGAGGTAAATAATGTATCAGTAAAAGATGGACAAAGTTTGGTTGAACTATGAGCGGATAAAAAACGAGAAAAAAAAACTAAAAAACTAATAATTGAGCCCACAAAATCAAAATATTATTCCATTTAAACTACAAATTAAAGCATGTTAATAATAAAGAATTTATCATAAGCCAAGGTTCTTTGGACTCATTAAACAAATATCAGTCCCCTATAGAAGTTATAAAAGTAATATAAAGCAAATATCTTAACAGGGAAAAACCCCTATATTTAATAATAATTATTTAAATGGTAATATCAAAAATAAATTTGTTTATAATAATTTTTTCAAGTGCATATATACGAATGCAGACAGTTTTATAAATAAAGTCGACGAATTTAAATCTAGAATTATGGATGTTAGTCCAGATATAATAATGAAAACGGAGGTTCTGGCAAAGAATGTAAAAGATAATACTTCAATAAAAGAAATTAATTTTAAAGGATATGATACTTTCCCTCCTAATTTCCCATTAACTAATTCAAGGGGTATATTAATTTACGTCAAAGATATTTTAAATGCATCTGAAGTAAAAACAGACGTAGAATATAAAGAAAATACATTTATAAAAATAACAATGAAGAATAATGTTAAAATTCTTATCGGATGTATTTATCGAAATTCATCATCAGGTAATATTGACTTTGATAATTTAATTTATTTATTTAATGAAATTAATAATATTGAAAAAAAATCAATCATTCACGCATATACTAATTACTGGAGATTTCAATTTACCCCGGATTAATTGGTGTAATCATATATAGTATATATGTTCCATCCAAACTCGGTCTCCCGTCCAAACTTTCATTGCGCATGCGAAATTGGACTATTTTTTAGCTATTCGTACCAAACTAGAATTTGAGTTTGAATTTGATAAAGTGTTAAGAAAAGTTGCGATCATTTTTAAAAGAAAGTGTTGAATAAGTTAAGATAAGATAGTAAAAGATGGATAATCAAAAAAAAATTATTTAGATTTTTGCCGAGTCAAATATTTAATTTGAAGCAAAACTAGCAATTCTAGCAAAACAATAGGTAAAGAAAAAGGAGATAAAATTAAAAGATGTCTTAAAAAGAAGAAAAATTCTCTAAAGTCTTTAATAAATGGGTCAAGAGCCGAGGGTTCCAGCTTATTTCCCATGCAGCTTTGGGACTTGAGGACGTACTTTGTCTACCCTCAAAATCTCAAGTAAGTTATTGTGATTTTATTATATTTTTTAAATAGAGTTTTTTTAATGAATAAATATTTTTGCAGAATGCCAATGACACAACCATAATTTCTTCCTGGAAGACTGTTGCTTTTGTTGAAGACTTTTTTGATATAATTCATGAAGTCCACATGAGAAGGTCATATGGGCATCAGAAAGACAGCTGATGAGGTGTCTAAGTTGTATGACTGTGTGCCTAGATGTGCCATAGACAAATATGTTGCTCTTTGCTCTACATGACGATCATTATATAGTGGCATATAACCCGAACGGGCTTCCAGGCCACTTTGGCTGCATATTTTCATTTGCGCCTTTGGGTTACTAGGGCATTGGTTGCACTTGAACCTAGGACCTTTCATTATTGGTCAAGCCGAGAGTCGTTGCCGACTCAGCTACCCGTTCAGGATGCAGTCGATTCACCCCATAATCGATTCACCCCATAACCGATTCACCCCTTAACCGATTCACCCCTCAACCGATTCACCCCTTAAAATAGTTAAAAACGGAATTTCTTTTTTATAGGTATTTTGCTATAATAAAATAATAAATTATTATTTATGAAAAATATAAAAAACGAAAAATTTTTCAAATAAATGAAAAACTATGAAAAAATTCTAAAATGAATAAATATTTTTTTTTGAAAGATAAAATAAATGAAAAATTATTTTTTTAAATTATAAAATATATCTAAAAAATATATATAAAATAATAAAATATTTAAAAAATGATAAAATAAATAGATAATTATAAAATAAATAGATAATTATATAATAAAGAGACAATTATAAAATAAATAGATAATTATAAAATCAATAGAAAATTATAAAATCAATAGATAATTATAAAATCAAAAGATAATTATAAAATCAATAGATAATTACAAAATCAATAGATAATTATAAAATTTGAAAAAATTATAAAACAAATAAATAAAATTATAAAATAAATGAATAAAATTATAAAATAAATAAAAAGTTATAAAATAAGTAAAAAATGAATTGGTTTTTAAGAGCAAAAAGATTTTTGTGTTTTTTGTCAAATAAATAATTATTTCGGAGTTCTTTTCAATTTATTATTCATGGAAAGGATAAAAGCCAGATTAACCTATTAAAGAAATCTCCATTAATGGCAGATGTACATATTCGTTGTTTACTTTCAGTATGCTAGTGTACTTTCAACGAACATTTTATTTTTCGACAAATAAAGTTTATTTTATAAACAAGGTTTTCGACAAGGTTGGAACAAAACTAATTCAAAGTTCAAATTAACCTTTCTCACAATTATCATGAGATGTGAGATACGGGTAAGAATTGCCTAAAAACTGGGAAATGTGCAAAAATGTACACTAGCATACTGAAAGTAAACAACTAAAATATACATCTGCCATTAATGGAGATTAGGTTAATCTGGCTTCTATTCTTTCGATGAATCATAAATTGAAAATATCA
Organism: Piscicola geometra; assembly: GCA_943735955.1. Classification (NCBI taxonomy): domain Eukaryota; kingdom Metazoa; phylum Annelida; class Clitellata; order Hirudinida; family Piscicolidae; genus Piscicola; species Piscicola geometra. The sequence continues at coordinate 305,155 of OX030964.1, forward strand.
TACATTTTAAATGACAGCCTTTGGACAACATGAACCTTTAGGAATGATTTTTTTTAGAGTTAATTGAACTTTTTAGCAAGTAAAAGCGAAGCATACATTGGTAATTTTCAACATGGGGCTGATCATGCAGTTGATTAGGAATTGATTAGAAAGTGAGGAATAAACAGACTATTTTTAAATGACATATAAAAACGGTGCTTTTTTCTCTTTCCTATCTCTTTTCTTTGCCCTCAGTTGACTTGAATTGTCCATCCTGCACATATCTCACTTCTACTGAATTTATACATTTTTGCACATTTCCCAGTTTTTAGGCAGTTCTTACCCGTATCTGACATCTCATGATAATTGTGAGAAAGGTTAATTTGAACTTTGAATTAGTTTTGTTCCAACCTTGTCGAAAATCTTGTTTATTTGTCAAAAAAATAAAATTTCCGTTAAAAGTACACTAGCATACTGAAAGTAAACAAGGAATATATCCATCTGCCATTAAGGTGCTAGTGCGAATTGCCGAAATGCAAATTGCCGAATGAGTCGAAATATTAAAAATCCAGAATTGCCAAAAGGGATTTTTTCAACTAGTACGAATTGCCGAATATTAAAATAATCTGTAAAGTTCAAATCCAAATTAAATACTTTTTTATTTCATTTTTGGCAATTGAAGATTTCATTATAATCGTTATTATTTTTATTATTATTATTGGTATTATTAATATTATTATTATTAGATATAAGTACTTGGTAATGCAACATAATAGTTAAAACAAATACTTCAAATATCTTTGGTTAAAACATTGAAAAAATTAATATTAAATTAAATTAATTTCATTAATTAATGAATCAATGTTCAATTAAATTCATCAAATAAGTTATTACACATAGATATATAAATCATTTAATATCATTAAATATATTTCAGCAATTCAACACACTTTAATAAATTCGCTTTCGGCAATAAACACTAGCTAGCTGTTCGACGATATGTATTTCGGCAATTCGCGCGGACATCGCCATTAATGTAGATTTCTTTAATAGGTTAATCTGGCTTCTATTCTTTCCATGAATAATAAATTGAAAATAACTCCGAAATAATTATTTATTTGACAAAAAACACATAAATATTTTTTTTCTTAAAAACCAATTCATTTTTATACTTATTTTCTAACTTTTTATTTATTTTATAATTTCATTTATTTATTTTATAATTTTTTCAAATTTTATAATTATTTATTCATTTTATAATTATAAATTTATTTTATAATTATCTATTTAGTTTAAAATTATCTATTTATTTTATAATTATCATTTATTTTATAATTATCTATTTATTTTAGAATTATCTATTTATTTTAGAATTATCTATTTATTTTAGAATTATCTATTTATTTTATAATTTTATATCTATTTTTTAGATATATTTTAAAATTAAAAAAAATACTTTGCTATTTATTTTATCTTTTTAAATAAATTTATTTATTCATTTTATAATTTTTTCATAGTTTTTCATTTAATTGAAAAAATTATAGTTTTTTATATTTTTCATTATTAAAAAAAAAAATTTATTATTTTATTTTAGCATAATACCTATAAAAAATAAAGTCCGTTTCAAACTATTTTAAGGGGTGAATCGGTTGAGGGGTGAATCGGTTATGGGGTGAATCGGTTATCGGGTGAATCTGTTAAGGGGTGAATCGACTGCATCCCGTTTTTTAACATTAAATTTATCTTTTTCTAAAAGATTCACTATAAATTATAGCTATAATCCGTGTTAACTTGTAATAAATAAATAAATTTAATGTTTTCTCCATTGTCTTAAAAAATATGTAATGTTCACTTTTTAAAAATAAAACTAAAAATTAGAATAATTATAAAATGAAGAAGACACTCTGTTTGAAGGGGGGTTTTATTGATTTGAAGCCGACTAGGAGCTTATTGAGGGTTAGTTTCAAAATAAATAGGTACGCCCTATACATAGGACTTTACAAAAATGCGGGCCCTGCAAGCTGTTACCACTCTTTGTGTATAAAAAATTTTCTTGTGTTTTTTGGCACTGTTTTTTAAGAGTTTTAGTGAATTTCCTCTTGATGGCCTGTATTAAGTGTAAAAATATCTTCTGTTATATTACTGTCATATTTATTATTAGTTATTTTATAGGCTTCGATCATGTCCCCTCGAAGTCTTCGGTGTTTTAATGTTGGCAATTTAATAGCTTTAAGTCTGTCATTATAACTCTTGTCTTTTAGATAAGGTAGCATTTTTGTAGCCCTTCTTTGTACATTTTCTATGCAGTCAATTTTGTTTCAATGAAGGGCTCCATACACTGCTGAGGTATTCTTGATGGGAAAATAGTGTTTTTAAAAAAAGAAAAAGGTCCATTTAAAACTGGATCTCTGGTTATAGGGGAAATGCACACCAAAGAACGCGCGCTGCATGTGGTGAATGCACATTTGATTTTGCACGTTGTATTCTGCGGATTGATGAAGTAAACAGCAGAAAGATTTGAAAAAAGTAAGATATTAAAATTTATTTAATTATTTGCAAAAACCTATAAAAATATTTTTTTAATTCTAAAATTAGAAAAAAAAATGTGTACAAATTTTTAAAAACGGAAAAAAAAGTTAAAACAACAATTTATTTAACTGATTTTGAAACATAACCATGGTTGTAGGTTAACTGCACGCAAAAGAAAGCACAGTGCATGTGTTAAATGCAGATTTGATTTTGCACATTTCTTCTTTTTTACAGAAAAAACGTTAATTTAGGGTTAAGGTTAGGGTAAGGGTTAGGGTTTTCAGAAAAATCGCATTTTAAGAAGAAATGTGCAAAATCAAATGTGCATTTAACACATGCACTGTGCTTTCTTTTGCGTGCAGTTAACCAACAACCCATAACCATTTATTTAACTGATTTTAAAACATAACAATTTATTTAACTGATTTTAAAACATAACAATTTATTTAACTGATTTTAAAACATAATAATTTATTTAACTGATTTTAAAACATAACAATTTATTTAACTGATTTTAGAAAATCAATATCAATAAAATAAAATATCAATTTTTAAAAGGTAAAAATAAAATGGATAAAACGCAGACCATGTGCAAAAGAAAATGTGCATTTAACACATGCAGCGCGCTTTCTTTGGTATGCGGTTTATCTACAACCTGGATCTCTTGGAATTGCATTGGATTCGGCAATCCAAGATTTCGGCAAACCACAATTTCAGCAATCCACGATTATTTCAATATTTGATATTTAATTATTGTTTTTTGAGATTATAATTGCATATATTTATCGTTACATCGGTTTTGCAAAAGAACGAGTTAGGTTGAGTCAGTTTTGCACGAGGAAAAATACTACTACTACAACTACTACTACTACTGCTGCTGCTACTACAACTACTACTGCTGCTGTTACTACAACTACTACTACTACTGCTACTACTACTACTACTACTACTACTACTACTACTACTACTACTACTACTACTACTACTACTACTACTACTACTACTACTACTACTACTACTACTACTACTACTACTACTGCTGCTGCTGCTGCTGCTGCTGCTACTACTACTACTAATACTACTATTAATAATATCAAAATGTCATAAAACAATTAGTAGACTGTGTTTAAATTCCCTTCAATCAACCTATTATCAGTTTAGTGTTATCACAATAGGGGTCAGTGTGTATTAGCGAAACTAGCCATTAAAAGTGTGTATTTGCAAAATGTGTTTGCCAATCAAACACTGAAGAAATTGTCTATTTAACAGAAATGACCAGTTGTGTTCGGTCTCTTCGAGTTTTGCGATTTTTTATTCAGTTAACAAAAATGTCTCGTATTAGCTGTAAGAAAGTGGTTTCCAGCAAGGAGATCGCCGTTAGTTGCGACGCCTGTGATGGCTGACAACACTTGAGTTTTGGCCACACAGGTATAATAATACAATTATATAACAAAGCAGTTAAAGGATTAGCCAAACTGCACTTCATCTGTACAAGCTGTGCAGAAAAACCAATGTGATTAGTATATTTATATCAAATACCTTTCATTTATTGTTTATTCCATTTTTCCTTATGCAAAATGGACTCTTCAACCTAACTCGTTCTTATGCAAAATGGACTCCTCAACCTAACTCGCTCTTTTGCAAAACCGATGTAACGATAAATTAATTACATTTACTTATGCAATTATAATCTCAAAAATCAATATTTAAATATCAAATAGTGAAATAATCGTGGATTGCCGAATCCAATGCATACCGATCTCTTGATACCAAAATAGATTAGCGATCACTGTCCAAAGACATTTGTCAAATTTATTTGGGCAAAATTTTGAATTTAGTAAAGAGCTACACAATTATTTTTAAATGAATGAACTTTTAACCATTTAAGCTAAATTAAGGGGGATACTTTGGATATCGTACTCGGAAGCATAGACAGAGCAACATAAAAACAGCTGATGGCAATGTTTATTTAATTCTTGAATCAGCTGATTGTTGGTTTCTAACAATAACAAGAAGCGGCCATATTATTTTAGATTTCGGCAAACTATCCGAGGCGAGATATATCGTAAAATGAACAATAACTGAGACTTCTTTTACTTCTTCTTTCACATATTTTTTTAAAAGTTATAGGATAGTTTACGATATATATTTCGGCAAACTATCTGAGGCGAGATATATCGTAAAATGAACAATAAATTAGGCTTCTTCACTTCTTTTACGAACAATTTTGTGAGTAATTAATAATAATTTTACTCAGTAATGTCAAATCTGGTATATATTTCAGCAAACTATCTGAGGCGAGATATATCTTAAAATGAACAAAAAATAAGGCTTCTTTACTTCTTTTATGAATAATTTTTTGAGTAATTAATAATAATTTTATTCAGTAATGTCAAATCTGTTTACATTAAAATTATTTGAATTGTTATTCCTTTTTATATACATAAACAATTACCGAGTCCATCATAATCCCAAAAAATAGGTGAAACCACTTTATTTAACTAAAAAATATTATAAAAATTTAGAAATATTATGCTAAATTGTTTAATAAAAAGTTTTAGCTTTATATTTTTGGTCAGAGCAATAAAAGTCATCAGCAAAATGTTTTACTAGTAATATTATAGAAGTTAAAAGATCTGCGTGGTTTTCAACTCTCTAAACTAAACTAATATGAAAATAAATCTTATTAATTTAAAGTATTTTATTTTGCCTGCAATACCGTTTTATTACCATACAGCGATTTAAACATTGGAAATTTATTTATGTCAATCGTTAATCTTATTTGCATAAATTATGAGTACAATTTCCAAAGTAAACCAAATTAAGGTTTGCAAGAAAGCATTGTGTGCGGTTTGTTTTTACAATTATGAAGTGCGTTTTGAAAAGTGAAAGTTTTTCTCAAACAGCCTACATCAATGAACGGTTATTCCTCTCAAATCGCCTGAAACTTAACAGTTTACTTGAAATCGTAACAGCTGAGCACACCTTCATCTGCAATGCCTTCGTCCACTTACTGCCAGAAAATACAGCCGCAAAGATTTGTACGAATATTTACAAAACAAAGAGTTCTCATTTACTCTGTTTAGGTGCAGACTTTTCAAGTAGATTTATTTCAATCAAAGAAGTGACCAAGAGTTCAGCTATCAGCATGGAGGTGGATGTTTTGGTTTCAGACAAGTTCTTCGATAATTGTTCCTCATGGAATAAGATTATGAAACTCTGTCGAAGAGTTTTGCAAGGGAAAGTGATGGGGCGAGGATACATTTGTGACACAAGGAGCAAGATGCACATGTCGTTGCAGGGAGTGGAGGGTGTGTATGTAGCCAAGATGGCGACTGCAGACAAATACGGTATTGTCAACCAAAATACTGAAATCACGTTCAAGAAAGTTTCTTCAACTCAATATAATGACATAAATCACCGACTGGAAAGCTCCATTACTAGTGTTTTCCCGCTCTTCGGCAAGATAAGCTGTCTGATCAAGTGCTCCTCTTTGCCACTCCAATCCTTCCTCATCTGGGGTTCTCGAGGCTCTGGCAAAATGGCGTTGGTTGAGGCTCTGGGCAGGTCCTACCATGCTCTAGTGCTGCCCCTCAGCCTGCCACTGCACTGCCACTCCTTCGATGAGGTGACTGCACGCTTCGACTTGCTGCTCAAGTCAGTGCAGCAACTGAGATGCAGGTGCTTCATCGTGCTGGAGGGCTTGGAGAGTCTGGCGAAGGGAGTTCATGGCAGGGTGGCCTTGAAGCACATGCAAGAGAGCATCTCCTCTTGGCCACACCACCTCGTGCTCTTTGCCACCTCAGAAGATGCCTTCAACTGCGCCCTCAACTTCACTCATGAGGTGCTGCTGCTGGTAGTAGTAGTAGTAGTAGTAGTAGTAGTAGTAGTAGTAGTAGTAGTAGTAGTAGTAGTAGTAGTAGTAGTAGTAGTAGTAGTAGTAGTAGTAGTAGTAGTAGTAGTAGTAGTAGTAGTTTTAGTAGTAGCCGAATTATATTATAAGTTTAAATAAATCTAAATTTTCTTAGTTTTTCATTGGACTGCTCAGCAAGACAAACAAAAAAGAATTGATTAAGAAGATGATGATGATACTTCATGAAGATGGTGTTAAAGGAGGTGGTGATGATGATGGTGTTGAAGGAGGTGGTGATGATGATGGTGTTGAAGGAGGTGGTGATGATGATGGTGTTGAAGGAGGTGGTGATGATGATGATGTTGAAGGAGGTGGTGATGATGATGGTGTTGAAGGAGGTGGTGATGATGATGGTGTTGAAGGAGGTGGTGATGATGATGGTGTTAAAGGAGATGATGATGATGGTGGTAAAGAAGGTGGTGATGATGATGGTGTTAAAGGAGGTGGTGATGATGATGGTGTTAAAGGAAATGGTGATGAGGATGGTGGTGAAGGTGACTTCAATTCTGATGTGTGTAAGGAGCCGAATAGTGAGGAGGAAGGGGAGTTGGGGGAAGTGGTGGGGAAGGTGGCAGGCATGAGCGTGCAGGAAGTGGCAAACGTGTTGTTGCAGAGCAGACTGCAAGTGATCGTGCAGGTAGGCCCTGAGTGTTCTTGTGCAGTCGCTAAGCCTACTCTGTCGCTTCATTATCAATACGACTTGAACATAGAGCAGCTGAGAGGATTGGAACGTCTGACTAATCAAACCATGAATGACAGAGCAGGAGTCGGAAGGGCAGAATGGCTGACTTGCTGGCAGCCTTGGGCAAGTCGTTGCGGTGCAGTGAGGTGGGCAGCAGGAAGCTCAGAGTGCTCGGGTATGAGGAACAGAAGCGCCAACTTTTACAGGTTCATCCATTCATACATTGATTGATTCATTCATTTC
>OX030964.1:317500-362374 GCA_943735955.1 Piscicola geometra
TAAAACTAAAAACATTGAGAATAACAATAAAAAACATAATAATAGTAATAATAATAAGAATAATAATAATGATAGCGAGCAATCATCATCAAAACTGGACTTGGACTACTTGGCTGAAGGGACGCAGGGCTTCACAGGCGCAGACCTGGAGAACCTCTGCAAGCAGGTAAAGCTTCAATTACTTGCTCATTTGAATAGATCAGTTTGTTTGTTATGAATCAATAAGTCTTGTGTCTGATGTATCAGTATAGATCAGTTTGTTTGTTATGAATCAATAAGTCTTGTGTCTGATGTATCAGTATAGATCAGTTTGTTTGTTATGAATCAATAAGTCTTGTATCTGATGTATCAGTATAAATCATTTTGTTTGTTATGAATCAATAAGTCTTGTATCTGATGTATCAGTATAAATCATTTTGTTTGTTATGAATCAATAAGTCTTGTATCTGATGTATCAGTATAGATCAGTTTGTTTGTTATGAATCAATAAGTCTTGTGTCTGATGTATCAGTATAGATCAGTTTGTTTGTTATGAATCAATAAGTCTTGTGTCTGATGTATCAGTATAGATCAGTTTGTTTGTTATGAATCAATAAGTCTTGTATCTGATGTATCAGTATAAATCATTTTGTTTGTTATGAATCAATAAGTCTTGTATCTGATGTATCAGCATAGATCAGTTTGTTTGTTATGAATCAATAAGTCTTGTGTCTGATGTATCAGTATAAATCAGTTTGTTTGTTATGAATCAATAAGTCTTGTGTCTGAATTATCGATATGAAACGATTTGATATTTGTGTCTTGGGATTTAAATCATTTAAAAAATCTTCGTGTCTCAAAGTTGTATAAATAGGGTATTTAAAAAAAATATATATTTTGACTTTATTAATGTGCATTTTTTTATTTGCAAATTAATTTTTTGAATCTTTATTTATTGACGACGTTATTTATTTGAAAAGCTTGAGAAATGTTCAGGTGTATATAATAAAATCATCTAACTAAATAAATCTCTTTTTCTCAAATTCTCGCACTAACTACACCCTCATTCAATGCATCATACAGGCCTACATGGACAGTCTAAGGAGAGGAGAAGTGCTGTCGATGAGTCATTTCGTCCAAGTCCTTTCCAGGATGAGACCATCATCATCATAACCATTATCAGCAGCAGCATCATCATCATGATCGCAGAAAGAAGGAGAGTTCGCAGCGAAAAGTTGATGGACGACGAGGAAGAGAGGAAAATTACTAGAATTTTGGATGGATTGCGAGTGTTTGTCTGGTGAAAGATGATGGGAGCAGGGTGAGTTATGTGCCACACACAACAAATCCATCACTTCGTCTGCACTTCATCTGGGTTCACGCCACCTCACAAACAATTTGATTTTTTTTTTTAATTTAGAGCTGTTCCACGATTAAACATTTCAATCGCCGTTAATCGTTGGATTTAAAAATGAAATTGTGCGTTAATCGTATTTTAACGCAATGTTTTCAGAACATTTGACTTTATTACAAAATAGTATTAAACAATTTTTCTCACAAATTTAATATAAATTTTATTAGAATTCTTATAGAAAAAGTTTCAATCAATCAATCAATCACTAATGATTTGTATAGCGCCCTTTACTAAGTGAACAAAGGCGCTCTTCAAATAAATTTGTTAAATAAAACGGTTTTTAGACCATTACCAATATATGTATATATATAAATTAAAATATATATATAAACACACAATCAACCTCAATAATCCAACCTCACCCACCCCACCGTGACAATCACCGCAAAAAAATCACTATCACCATAAATAAAAAATTCTTTCATCACCACAATACCAACACTCATACCACAGTAATCAAAATGTTAAAGAAAAAAATCCATAAATGATAATAAATGCAATTGTCACACATCATTTTTGAGCCAATTACTCAAGCAAATAAGTTTTTCAACATTGGTTGCATCTTACGAGACTCTTTTCTTGCTAACTATGTGTCCTGACAAGCTGAATAGACGTTCACATGGAACTGTACTTGCAGGAGATGACAAGTACTTTCTTGCCAGTTTCGCAGGAGCCGGATATGTCCCTTCGTGTTGTTTCTACCAAACAAGAGGACAACTCTCAAAGCCTACCTCAGATTCCGTTCTATAACGTTTAATGATTGACTTAGTAATCATTGAGGTATCTTCATCTTCAGAATCTGAAGTTACATATGTTTGTAGCCTTTTGTTTAGTAAATGCTGTATAGTTTATGAGGGTTTTTTCAAATCTTTTCTTTTTTTTAAACATTTTACAATTTTAAATCGGGGGTCTAATGATGTGGCAATTCTTGACCATTGGATATTTTGATTATTTATTCTCTGTTCCAATTCGGAAAGAAATGTTGTGTGAAACGACTGACATAAGCTGGATCATCTTCTGGAGTGCATAGTTCTTGTGTAAGTGACAAATTGCAAGTAACACTAATGAATATTTCAAGTCTTTTTCACCCCCTAGAAGTTATGCTGCAAATCTTCAAGAAATTATAAGTTTTTTTGATGAAATGCAATTTTTCCAATTTGTTTGTTGACAGTAAATTATTAGTGTTTGTGTTCAGTTGCTGACAATGTAACCAAAAAGCCAAAAAAAACAGTTTAATTTAGATGAGTTTAAATTCATAAAAATTGTTTAATGCTTTACTTTTTTGAATGCGTTAAAATAATTAACGGCGTTAACAATTTTAACGGTCGTTAATTAATTAACGCGTCAGTCGAAAGTAAACGTAGATTAAAGCAAAGCTCTAATTCAATTGTTTCTCACTTTGGCACTTTTGAGTTGAGGACTTTGAGATGGGAGGCTTGCTCTGTGCCTCCTTTTACGTAATAGAAGTCTGCCATAAAACAGACTCTCGAATGTTACGGCTTGCTTCAGTTTCAACGTCAGTTTAACAAGCATCAACTATTTATAAACTCTTAGACAATTAAAGTGCTTGAAGTATTGGGTGGGCAATTGATACTTTACTCCGATATTTGCATTAGGAACAAACTGTCAACTCCATTTTATCAATACCTCCATTTCTCCTTCGAATGCCGTCGATCCACACGTTCATCGAGTGCCAGGACACAGACCTGTGTCGCAGTCGCTTGTTCGAGTCCTGTCTTCTGCCCCTCCCCTCCACACTGAGGCTCTCCTGGAACGACAATGAAGTGTTCTTTTCGTTGGGAAGGTTTCCAAAGGAAGCACTGCATTCACTTCTTGCCAACTCTCCTCTCCACCACATCTCCCTTACTAGCAACCACTCAGCTAGCAACCACCCAGACGACGTTTCAGCCACTCGCCACATGACCACCAGTAGTGGTAGTGGTGGTGGTGGGAGTGGTAGTGGTGGTGGTGGTGGTAGTGGTGGTGGTAGTAGTATTAGTGGTGGTAGTGGTGGTGGTAGTGGTAGTGGTGGTGGTGATGGTGGTAGTGGTAGTGGTGGTGGTAGTAGTATTAGTGGTGGTAGTGGTGGTGGTAGTGGTAGTGGTGGTGGTGATGGTGGTAGTGGTAGTGGTAGTGGTGGTGGTGATGGTGGTAGTGGTAGTATTAGTGGTGGTAGTGGTGGTGGTGGTGGTAGTAGTAGTGGTAGTAGTGGTTGTGGCAGTGGTGGTGGTGGTAGTGGTAGTGGTGGAGGTTGCTTCAGAGTCATGGATACTCGTGATGCTTCTAATGGCGATGATGGCATTCTTTCGGAGGGGGCAGTTGAGTTGACCTTGAACTATTTGAGGTCTTTTGCACTTCTATTTTGTTTCATGACATAAACCATTAATTATTCATTCATTCATCCATCTATTCATCTATCTATTCATCCATCTATTCATACATCTATTCATCCATCTATTCATCCATCTATTCATCCATCTATTCATCCATCTATTCATCCATCTAGTCATCCATCTATTCATCCATCTATTCATCCATCTATTCATCCATCTATTCATCCATCTATTCATCCATCTATTCATCCATCTATTCATCCATCTATTCATCCATCTATTCATCCATCTATTCATCCATCTATTCATCCATCTATTCATCCATCTATTCATCCATCTATTCATCCATCTATTCATCCATCTATTCATCCATCTATTCATCCATCTATTCATCCATCTATTCATCCATCTATTCATCCATCTATTCATCCATCTATTCATCCATCTATTCATCCATCTACTCATCCATCTACTCATCCATCTATTCATCCATCTATTCATCCATCTATTCATCCATCTATTCATCCATCTATTCATCCATCTACTCATCCATCTATTCATCCATCTATTCATCCATCTATTCATCCATCTATTCATCCATCTATTCATCCATCTATTCATCCATCTATTCATCCATCTATTCATCCATCTATTCATCCATCTATTCATCCATCTATTCATCCATCTATTCATCCATCTATTCATCCATCTATTCATCCATCTACTCATCCATCTATTCATCCATCTATTCATCCATCTATTCATCCATCTATTCATCCATCTATTCATCCATCTATTCATCCATCTATTCATCCATCTATTCATCCATCTATTCATCCATCTATTCATCCATCTACTCATCCATCTATTCATCCATCTATTTGTTTATTCCCTCCTAAATTCATCTTTTTTTTTTATTCATTCATCTATTAAATAATTTGTTATAAATCCAGTCCATTTTTAAATTATGCATTTATTTTTCAAACTCTCTCGGGGTTGTAAGGTTTGGAGAAAGGCAAATCTTCAAGGAGATGCTGTGGAAGATGGCGGAAGAGGGAGACAACATCGGGGCAGACGAGTACTCCAACGAAGGTCCCATCCATTTCTTCCTTGGACCATTCCTCTGTCATCCTTCAATCATTCATCTCTCCATTCCTTTGTCATCCTTCAATCATTCATCTCTCCATTCCTCTGTCATCCTTCAATCATTCATCTCTCCATTCCTCTGTCATCCTTCAATCATTCATCTCTCCATTCCTTTGTCATCCTTCAATCATTCATCTCTCCATTCCTCTGTCATCCTTCAATCATTCATCTCTCCATTCCTTTGTCATCCTTCAATCATTCATCTCTCCATTCCTCTGTCATCCTTCAATCATTCATCTCTCCATTCCTCTGTCATCCTTCAATCATTCATCTCTCCATTCCTCTGTCATCCTTCAATCATTCATCTCTCCATTCCTCTGTCATCCTTCAATCATTCATTTCTCCATTCCTCTGTCATCCTTCAATCATTCATCTCTCCATTCCTCTGTCATCCTTCAATCATTCATCTCTCCATTCCTTTGTCATCCTTCAATCATTCATCTCTCCATTCCTCTGTCATCCTTCAATCATTCATCTCTTCATTCCTCTGTCATCCTTCAATCATTCATCTCTCCATTCCTCTGTCATCCTTCAATCATTCATCTCTCCATTCCTCTGTCATCCTTCAATCATTCATCTCTCCATTCCTCTGTCATCCTTCAATCATTCATCTCTCCATTCCTCTGTCATCCTTCAATCATTCATCTCTCCATTCCTCTGTCATCCTTCAATCATTCATCTCTTCATTCCTCTGTCATCCTTCAATCATTCATCTCTCCATTCCTCTGTCATCCTTCAATCATTCATCTCTCCATTCCTCTGTCATCCTTCAATCATTCATCTCTCCATTCCTTTGTCATCCTTCAATCATTCATCTCTCCATTCCTCTGTCATCCTTCAATCATTCATCTCTCCATTCCTTTGTCATCCTTCAATCATTCATCTCTTCATTCCTCTGTCATCCTTCAATCATTCATCTCTCCATTCCTCTGTCATCCTTCAATCATTCATCTCTCCATTCCTCTGTCATCCTTCAATCATTCATCTCTCCATTCCTCTGTCATCCTTCAATCATTCATCTCTCCATTCCTCTGTCATCCTTCAATCATTCATCTCTCCATTCCTCTGTCATCCTTCAATCATTCATCTCTCCATTCCTCTGTCATCCTTCAATCATTCATCTCTCCATTCCTCTGTCATCCTTCAATCATTCATCTCTCCATTCCTCTGTCATCCTTCAATCATTCATCTCTCCATTCCTCTGTCATCCTTCAATCATTCATCTCTCCATTCCTCTGTCATCCTTCAATCATTCATCTCTCCATTCCTCTGTCATCCTTCAATCATTCATCTCTCCATTCCTCTGTCATCCTTCAATCATTCATCTCTCCATTCCTCTGTCATCCTTCAATCATTCATCTCTCCATTCCTCTGTCATCCTTCAATCATTCATCTCTCCATTCCTCTGTCATCCTTCAATCATTCATCTCTCCATTCCTCTGTCATCCTTCAATCATTCATCTCTCCATTCCTCTGTCATCCTTCAATCATTCATCTCTCCATTCCTCTGTCATCCTTCAATCATTCATCTCTCCATTCCTTTGTCATCCTTCAATCATTCATCTCTCCATTCCTCTGTCATCCTTCAATCATTCATCTCTCCATTCCTCTGTCATCCTTCAATCATTCATCTCTCCATTCCTCTGTCATCCTTCAATCATTCATCTCTTCATTCCTCTGTCATCCTTCAATCATTCATCTCTCCATTCCTTTGTCATCCTTCAATCATTCATCTCTCCATTCCTCTGTCATCCTTCAATCATTCATCTCTCCATTCCTCTGTCATCCTTCAATCATTCATCTCTCCATTCCTCTGTCATCCTTCAATCATTCATCTCTCCATTCCTCTGTCATCCTTCAATCATTCATCTCTTCATTCCTCTGTCATCCTTCAATCATTCATCTCTCCATTCCTCTGTCATCCTTCAATCATTCATCTCTCCATTCCTCTGTCATCCTTCAATCATTCATCTCTCCATTCCTCTGTCATCCTTCAATCATTCATCTCTCCATTCTTTTTCATCCTTCAATCATTCATCTCTTCATTCCTCTGTCATCCTTCAATCATTCATCTCTCCATTCCTCTGTCATCCTTCAATCATTCATCTCTTCATTCCTCTGTCATCCTTCAATCATTCATCTCTCCATTCCTCTGTCATCCTTCAATCATTCATCTCTCCATTCCTCTGTCATCCTTCAATCATTCATCTCTCCATTCCTTTGTCATCCTTCAATCATTCATCTCTTCATTCCTCTGTCATCCTTCAATCATTCATCTCTCCATTCCTCTGTCATCCTTCAATCATTCATCTCTCCATTCCTCTGTCATCCTTCAATCATTCATCTCTCCATTCCTCTGTCATCCTTCAATCATTCATCTCTCCATTCCTCTGTCATCCTTCAATCATTCATCTCTCCATTCCTCTGTCATCCTTCAATCATTCATCTCTCCATTCCTCTGTCATCCTTCAATCATTCATCTCTTCATTCCTCTGTCATCCTTCAATCATTCATCTCTCCATTCCTTTGTCATCCTTCAATCATTCATCTCTCCATTCCTCTGTCATCCTTCAATCATTCATCTCTCCATTTTTCTGTCATCCTTCAATCATTCATCTCTCCATTCCTCTGTCATCCTTCAATCATTCATCTCTCCATTCCTCTGTCATCCTTCAATCATTCATCTCTCCATTCCTCTGTCATCCTTCAATCATTCATCTCTCCATTCCTTTGTCATCCTTCAATCATTCATCTCTCCATTCCTTTGTCATCCTTCAATCATTCATCTCTCCATTCCTCTGTCATCCTTCAATCATTCATCTCTCCATTCCTCTGTCATCCTTCAATCATTCATCTCTTCATTCCTCTGTCATCCTTCAATCATTCATCTCTCCATTCCTCTGTCATCCTTCAATCATTCATCTCTCCATTCCTCTGTCATCCTTCAATCATTCATCTCTTCATTCCTCTGTCATCCTTCAATCATTCATCTCTCCATTCCTCTGTCATCCTTCAATCATTCATCTCTCCATTCCTCTGTCATCCTTCAATCATTCATCTCTCCATTCCTCTGTCATCCTTCAATCATTCATCTCTCCATTCCTCTGTCATCCTTCAATCATTCATCTCTCCATTCCTCTGTCATCCTTCAATCATTCATCTCTTCATTCCTCTGTCATCCTTCAATCATTCATCTCTCCATTCCTCTGTCATCCTTCAATCATTCATCTCTCCATTCCTCTGTCATCCTTCAATCATTCATCTCTCCATTCCTCTGTCATCCTTCAATCATTCATCTCTCCATTCCTCTGTCATCCTTCAATCATTCATCTCTCCATTCCTCTGTCATCCTTCAATCATTCATCTCTCCATTCCTTTGTCATCCTTCAATCATTCATCTCTTCACTCCTCTGTCATCCTTCAATCATTCATCTCTCCATTCCTCTGTCATCCTTCAATCATTCATCTCTTCATTCCTCTGTCATCCTTCAATCATTCATCTCTCCATTCCTCTGTCATCCTTCAATCATTCATCTCTCCATTCCTCTGTCATCCTTCAATCATTCATCTCTCCATTCCTTTGTCATCCTTCAATCATTCATCTCTCCATTCCTCTGTCATCCTTCAATCATTCATCTCTCCATTCCTTTGTCATCCTTCAATCATTCATCTCTCCATTCCTCTGTCATCCTTCAATCATTCATCTCTCCATTCCTCTGTCATCCTTCAATCATTCATCTCTCCATTCCTCTGTCATCCTTCAATCATTCATCTCTTCATTCCTCTGTCATCCTTCAATCATTCATCTCTCCATTCCTCTGTCATCCTTCAATCATTCATCTCTCCATTCCTCTGTCATCCTTCAATCATTAATCTCTCCATTCCTCTGTCATCCTTCAATCATTCATCTCTCCATTCCTTTGTCATCCTTCAATCATTCATCTCTTCATTCCTCTGTCATCCTTCAATCATTCATCTCTCCATTCCTCTGTCATCCTTCAATCATTCATCTCTTCATTCCTCTGTCATCCTTCAATCATTCATCTCTCCATTCCTTTGTCATCCTTCAATCATTCATCTCTCCATTCCTCTGTCATCCTTCAATCATTCATCTCTCCATTCCTCTGTCATCCTTCAATCATTCATCTCTCCATTCCTCTGTCATCCTTCAATCATTCATCTCTCCATTCCTCTGTCATCCTTCAATCATTCATCTCTCCATTCCTCTGTCATCCTTCAATCATTCATCTCTCCATTCCTCTGTCATCCTTCAATCATTCATCTCTCCATTCCTCTGTCATCCTTCAATCATTCATCTCTCCATTCCTCTGTCATCCTTCAATCATTCATCTCTCCATTCCTCTGTCATCCTTCAATCATTCATCTCTCCATTCCTTTGTCATCCTTCAATCATTCATCTCTCCATTCCTCTGTCATCCTTCAATCATTCATCTCTCCATTCCTCTGTCATCCTTCAATCATTCATCTCTCCATTCCTCTGTCATCCTTCAATCATTCATCTCTTCATTCCTCTGTCATCCTTCAATCATTCATCTCTCCATTCCTTTGTCATCCTTCAATCATTCATCTCTCCATTCCTCTGTCATCCTTCAATCATTCATCTCTCCATTCCTCTGTCATCCTTCAATCATTCATCTCTCCATTCCTCTGTCATCCTTCAATCATTCATCTCTCCATTCCTCTGTCATCCTTCAATCATTCATCTCTTCATTCCTCTGTCATCCTTCAATCATTCATCTCTTCATTCCTCTGTCATCCTTCAATCATTCATCTCTCCATTCCTCTGTCATCCTTCAATCATTCATCTCTCCATTCCTCTGTCATCCTTCAATCATTCATCTCTCCATTCCTCTGTCATCCTTCAATCATTCATCTCTCCATTCCTTTTTCATCCTTCAATCATTCATCTCTTCATTCCTCTGTCATCCTTCAATCATTCATCTCTCCATTCCTCTGTCATCCTTCAATCATTCATCTCTTCATTCCTCTGTCATCCTTCAATCATTCATCTCTCCATTCCTCTGTCATCCTTCAATCATTCATCTCTCCATTCCTCTGTCATCCTTCAATCATTCATCTCTCCATTCCTTTGTCATCCTTCAATCATTCATCTCTTCATTCCTCTGTCATCCTTCAATCATTCATCTCTCCATTCCTCTGTCATCCTTCAATCATTCATCTCTCCATTCCTCTGTCATCCTTCAATCATTCATCTCTCCATTCCTCTGTCATCCTTCAATCATTCATCTCTCCATTCCTCTGTCATCCTTCAATCATTCATCTCTCCATTCCTCTGTCATCCTTCAATCATTCATCTCTTCATTCCTCTGTCATCCTTCAATCATTCATCTCTCCATTCCTTTGTCATCCTTCAATCATTCATCTCTCCATTCCTCTGTCATCCTTCAATCATTCATCTCTCCATTTTTCTGTCATCCTTCAATCATTCATCTCTCCATTCCTCTGTCATCCTTCAATCATTCATCTCTCCATTCCTCTGTCATCCTTCAATCATTCATCTCTCCATTCCTCTGTCATCCTTCAATCATTCATCTCTCCATTCCTTTGTCATCCTTCAATCATTCATCTCTCCATTCCTTTGTCATCCTTCAATCATTCATCTCTCCATTCCTCTGTCATCCTTCAATCATTCATCTCTCCATTCCTCTGTCATCCTTCAATCATTCATCTCTTCATTCCTCTGTCATCCTTCAATCATTCATCTCTCCATTCCTCTGTCATCCTTCAATCATTCATCTCTCCATTCCTCTGTCATCCTTCAATCATTCATCTCTTCATTCCTCTGTCATCCTTCAATCATTCATCTCTCCATTCCTCTGTCATCCTTCAATCATTCATCTCTCCATTCCTCTGTCATCCTTCAATCATTCATCTCTCCATTCCTCTGTCATCCTTCAATCATTCATCTCTCCATTCCTCTGTCATCCTTCAATCATTCATCTCTCCATTCCTCTGTCATCCTTCAATCATTCATCTCTTCATTCCTCTGTCATCCTTCAATCATTCATCTCTCCATTCCTCTGTCATCCTTCAATCATTCATCTCTCCATTCCTCTGTCATCCTTCAATCATTCATCTCTCCATTCCTCTGTCATCCTTCAATCATTCATCTCTCCATTCCTCTGTCATCCTTCAATCATTCATCTCTCCATTCCTCTGTCATCCTTCAATCATTCATCTCTCCATTCCTTTGTCATCCTTCAATCATTCATCTCTTCACTCCTCTGTCATCCTTCAATCATTCATCTCTCCATTCCTCTGTCATCCTTCAATCATTCATCTCTTCATTCCTCTGTCATCCTTCAATCATTCATCTCTCCATTCCTCTGTCATCCTTCAATCATTCATCTCTCCATTCCTCTGTCATCCTTCAATCATTCATCTCTTCATTCCTCTGTCATCCTTCAATCATTCATCTCTCCATTCCTCTGTCATCCTTCAATCATTCATCTCTCCATTCCTCTGTCATCCTTCAATCATTCATCTCTCCATTCCTTTGTCATCCTTCAATCATTCATCTCTCCATTCCTCTGTCATCCTTCAATCATTCATCTCTCCATTCCTTTGTCATCCTTCAATCATTCATCTCTCCATTCCTCTGTCATCCTTCAATCATTCATCTCTCCATTCCTCTGTCATCCTTCAATCATTCATCTCTCCATTCCTCTGTCATCCTTCAATCATTCATCTCTTCATTCCTCTGTCATCCTTCAATCATTCATCTCTCCATTCCTCTGTCATCCTTCAATCATTCATCTCTCCATTCCTCTGTCATCCTTCAATCATTCATCTCTCCATTCCTCTGTCATCCTTCAATCATTCATCTCTCCATTCCTTTGTCATCCTTCAATCATTCATCTCTTCATTCCTCTGTCATCCTTCAATCATTCATCTCTCCATTCCTCTGTCATCCTTCAATCATTCATCTCTTCATTCCTCTGTCATCCTTCAATCATTCATCTCTCCATTCCTTTGTCATCCTTCAATCATTCATCTCTCCATTCCTCTGTCATCCTTCAATCATTCATCTCTCCATTCCTTTGTCATCCTTCAATCATTCATCTCTCCATTCCTCTGTCATCCTTCAATCATTCATCTCTCCATTCCTTTGTCATCCTTCAATCATTCATCTCTCCATTCCTCTGTCATCCTTCAATCATTCATCTCTCCATTCCTCTGTCATCCTTCAATCATTCATCTCTCCATTCCTCTGTCATCCTTCAATCATTCATCTCTCCATTCCTCTGTCATCCTTCAATCATTCATCTCTTCATTCCTCTGTCATCCTTCAATCATTCATCTCTCCATTCCTCTGTCATCCTTCAATCATTCATCTCTCCATTCCTCTGTCATCCTTCAATCATTCATCTCTCCATTCCTCTGTCATCCTTCAATCATTCATCTCTCCATTCCTCTGTCATCCTTCAATCATTCATCTCTTCATTCCTCTGTCATCCTTCAATCATTCATCTCTTCATTCCTTAGTCATCCTTCAATCATTCATCTCTCCATTCCTCTGTCATCCTTCAATCATTCATCTCTCCATTCCTCTGTCATCCTTCAATCATTCATCTCTTCATTCCTCTGTCATCCTTCAATCATTCATCTCTCCATTCCTCTGTCATCCTTCAATCATTCATCTCTCCATTCCTCTGTCATCCTTCAATCATTCATCTCTCCATTCCTCTGTCATCCTTCAATCATTCATCTCTCCATTCCTTTGTCATCCTTCAATCATTCATCTCTCCATTCCTCTGTCATCCTTCAATCATTCATCTCTCCATTCCTTTGTCATCCTTCAATCATTCATCTCTCCATTCCTTTGTCATCCTTCAATCATTCATCTCTCCATTCCTCTGTCATCCTTCAATCATTCATCTCTCCATTCCTCTGTCATCCTTCAATCATTCATCTCTCCATTCCTTTGTCATCCTTCAATCATTCATCTCTCCATTCCTCTGTCATCCTTCAATCATTCATCTCTCCATTCCTCTGTCATCCTTCAATCATTCATCTCTCCATTCCTCTGTCATCCTTCAATCATTCATCTCTCCATTCCTCTGTCATCCTTCAATCATTCATCTCTCCATTCCTCTGTCATCCTTCAATCATTCATCTCTCCATTCCTCTGTCATCCTTCAATCATTCATCTCTCCATTCCTCTGTCATCCTTCAATCATTCATCTCTCCATTACTCTGTCATCCTTCAATCATTCATCTCTTCAAAATGTATGCTCCGAGTGCTTGAAGATTTTCGTCCCGCAAAGAAAGCGATTCAGAATTATATATATATATATATATATATATATATATATATATATATATATATATATATATATATATATATATATATATATATATAATCGAACGATTAACGGCGATTAAAATTTTTAAACGTGGAACAGCTCTATTCTTAAATTCATGTTTTCTAGAGTTGAGCTTCAATCTGCAGTAACCTTCAATTAACGCGTTAATCAATTAAAGAACGTTAAATTTTGATCGCCGTTAATATTTTAATGCATTTTTAAAAAAATTATCGCACTTAGAAATTTAATGGATTTAAACTTATCTAAATTGAAATTTTTTTTTGCTGTTTTGGTTACATTGTCAGAAAGTGAACACTAATTTACTGACAACAAACGCTTGAGAAAAATTGCATTTTCTTTAAAAACTTCTAATTTCTTGTAGATTCGCAACAGAACTTTTAGGAGGTGAAAAATACTTCAAATGTTCAATTGTGTTACTTGCAATTTGTCACTTTACACAAGAAATAAACACTCCAGAAGATGATGCAGCTAAGCTGCATTGCAACTTATGTCATTCGTTTCACACACAAAATTTCTTTCCAAATTGGAGCATCAGAATATTCAATGATCAAGAATTGCAGCATCATTAGACCCCCGATTTAAAAAGTTAACATGTTTTCAAAAAAAAAAGAAAGAGTTGAAGAAACTATAAGAAAAAAAACCTCAAAAACTATACAGCCTTCAACAAACAAAAGACTACAAACATATGTAACTCCAGATTCTGAAGATGAAGATACTTCATTGATTAATAAGTCAATCATTAAACGTTATAGAACGGAATCTGAGGTAGGCTTTGAGAGTTGTCTTCTTTTTTGGTGGCAACAACACGAAGAGGCATATCCGGCTCTTGCGAAACTGGCAAGAAAGTACTTGTCATTTCCTGAAAGCACAATTCCATGTGAACGTCTATTCAGTCAAGACACATAGTTAGCAAGAAGAAGTCTCTTTAGATAAGGGTGTGTGACAATTGCGTTTTTTTTAATTTATTAATTCAACTTTTTTAAATGGGAAGTACTTTTATTTAAAAAAATTTGATAAAATGATGTGTGACAATTGCATTTTTTATCATTTATTGATTTTTTTCTTTAAAATGTTGATTACTTTAAAAAAAAGTTGATAAAATTTTATTACATTTTTAAGGAAACAAAATTTGAATACTATTTTTTACTAATGTTAAATATGCTAAAAACATTGCATTAAAATATGAGTAACGGCGATTAAAATTTTTAATCGTGGAAAAGCTCTAATATTTTCATATGAATTTGTTTTTATTTATATAACCTTAACTCTTATCCAAACCGCTAAGCCTAACCCAAATCTATAATTCTAGTTTTGAGAAAAAGGCTTAAAACAGCTAGCTTTCGCATGCGCATTTACCAACGGTTGTATTCTCCAAAGCGCTCAGAACATTTCAATTCATTGTCCTCTCAACCAACTCACCTTCCACCCTCTCTTCCCTCCATTCCAATCCTGCCATTCCACCATTCATTCTTCATCTTTTCTCCACCACCAAAGACATCGATGCGGTCCTCATGATTTCCGAGGTCTTCTCGCTAGAGCTGGAAGGCCAGGTCGTCGCCATCATCGCCATCCAACCATGCTCCTCCTCTCGGTCTCTGCAAGTCAACAACAAATGCATAAATTAGAGAAGGCAGCAAAAATAAAACTTGAATGCCACCTGAGCTCCCTAAAGTCATTTCGCGCGCTTTTTGAACGTGCAATCTCAATATTCCTCTCAATTTTCACTCTTAATAAATAATTTATTTAGTAATAGTTTGAAGCTGTGCCTTTGGAGAGAGGAATGATCATCCCTCTTCGCCAATCAGCTGGTACGCTTTCTGTGCACCAGACTGCTTTAATCGACCGAGGAGATGAGACATGCCATGCAAGTCCAGCGCCTTCAGCATCTCTGGAATTAAGTAGCAGATGCCTCAGTCTTACTATTACCTAGTGTTTGAGTTAACCTTTGCTGACCTTTGTTGATGGTGATGACGGTGCAAAGCTTGGCAAAGGGAGCATGAAAGTTTGGATGCCAATTTGTTTAATTGGTCCGAAAAGTGATTTTCCGTCACAGCGTTGCTTCTTCTGAACCTCAAATATGACAATCTATCAATCAATCAATCAATCAATCAATCAATCAATCAATCAATCAATCAATCAATCAATCAATCAATCAATCAATCAATCAATCAATCAATCAATCAATCAATCAATCAATCAATCAATCAATCAATCAATCAATCAATCAATCAATCAATCAATCAATCAATCAATCAATCAATCAATCAATCAATCAATCAATCAATCAATCAATCAATCAATCAATCAATCAATCAATCAATCAATCAATCAATCAATCAATCAATCAATCAATCAATCAATCAATCAATCAATCAATCAATCAATCAATCAATCAATCAATCAATCAATCAATCAATCAATCAATCAATCAATCAATCAATCAATCAATCAATCAATCAATCAATCAATCAATCAATCGATCAATCAATCAATCGATCAATCGAAAAAACGCTTGGCATCACGTTTTGAGCAAAAACGTCTTCAGGCGACGACGGAAGGCTCAGAGGGACTTGGCTTAGGCAGCAAAACTGTGAAAATAATCGAAAGGAGGAAAGAGGAAGTTGCGATCGTAGGAGCCTATGCTGACCACATAAGAGAAAAGAAAAATGCAGTACAATAAAAGTATCATATTAAATAATCTAACACCACAAGCTCTTAGGTGGATTCACGTAGTTGAGGGGTAGAGTTTTAGGGTTATTATTAGAAATTACTTTTAGTTTTTAAAAAATCTTCAAACTCCGCTTCTTAACTACGTAACTTAGTGGTGTTGGATTATTTAATATGATCCTAATAAAATCTAATAATGTAAAGGAATGCAGATGAACTCAGATTAATCATTGAATAAAGGAAGTAAAAAACATCACGATCATGAACTCAGCATGCATAAATGCGTCCACAATGCACTCATGCATGCATAAATGCGTCCACAATGCACTCATGCATGCATAAATGCGTTCACAATGCACTCATGCATGCATAAATGCGTCCACAATGCACTCATGCATGCATAAATGCGTCCACAATGCACTCATGCATGCATAAATGCGTCCACAATGCACTCATGCATGCATAAATGCGTCCACAATGCACTCATGCATGCATAAATGCGTCCACAATGCACTCATGCATGCATAAATGCGTCCACAATGCACTCATGCATGCATAAATGCGTCCACAATGCACTCATGCATGCATAAATGCGTCCACAATGCACTCATGCATGCATAAATGCGTCCACAATGCACTCAGCATGCATAAATGCGTCCACAATGCACTCATGCATGCATAAATGCGTCCACAATGCACTCATGCATGCATAAATGCGTCCACAATGCACTCATGCATGCATAAATGCGTCCACAATGCACTCATGCATGCATAAATGCGTCCACAATGCACTCATGCACGCATAAATGCGTCCACAATGCACTCATGCATGCATAAATGCGTCCACAATGCACTCATGCATGCATAAATGCGTCCACAATGCACTCATGCATGCATAAATGCGTCCACAATGCACTCATGCATGCATAAATGCGTCCACAATGCACTCATGCATGCATAAATGCGTCCACAATGCACTCATGCATGCATAAATGCGTCCACAATGCACTCATGCATGCATAAATGCGTCCACAATGCACTCATGCACGCATAAATGCGTCCACAATGCACTCATGCATGCATAAATGCGTCCACAATGCACTCATGCATGCATAAATGCGTCCACAATGCACTCATGCATGCATAAATGCGTCCACAATGCACTCATGCATGCATAAATGCGTCCACAATGCACTCATGCATGCATAAATGCGTCCACAATGCACTCATGCATGCATAAATGCGTCCACAATGCACTCATGCATGCATAAATGCGTCCACAATGCACTCATGCATGCATAAATGCGTCCACAATGCACTCAGCATGCATAAATGCGTCCACAATGCACTTATGCATGCATAAATGCGTCCACAATGCACTCAGCATGCATAAATGCGTCCACAATGCACTCAGCATGCATAAATGCGTCCACAATGCACTCAGCATGCATAAATGCGTCCACAATGCACTCATGCATGCATAAATGCGTCCACAATGCACTCATGCATGCATAAATGCGTCCACAATGCACTCATGCATGCATAAATGCGTCCACAATGCACTCATGCATGCATAAATGCGTCCACAATGCACTCATGCACGCAGGACGATTGACACCTGCCAGTTCGACCCATTGATAGTCTACAGCACCGATTGGATGCAAAGAAAGTTCCCCCCCTTTCACGCCTGTGCAACAACACCAAAAGTGAACGAGTCTGTCTACATTTGTCTTCTGAATCTTTCCATTCATTTGGCGCAAGAGATTCAACTGGGGTTCGTGTCTTATCCTCATAGTTTATTATGATTATTAATTCCACGATTAAAAATTTTAATCGCCATTAATCGTTCGATAAAAAATTTTAATCGTGCGTTAACCGTATTTTAACGCAATGTTTTCAGAATATTTGACATTAGTATAAAATAGTAATTTTTTTTAAATTATTAAAAATGTAATATAAATTTTATCAAAATTTATTTATAAAAGTAATCTCCATTTGAAAGAGAAAAAGAATCCATAAAAGATAAAAAATCCAATTGCAAACATGCAAAAATAATTTTCAACATGGGATCTAACGAGACTCTTTTCTTGCTAACTATGTGTCTTGACAAGCTGAATAGACTTCACATGGAATTGTGCTTTTATGAAATGACAAGTACTTTCTTGCCAGTTTCGCAGGAGCCGGATATGCTTCTTCGTGTTGTTGCCACCAAAAAAGAAGACAACTCTCAAAGCCTACCTCAGATTCTTTTCTATAACGTTTAATGATTGACTTAGTAATCATTCAGAATCTGAAGTTACGAATGTTTGTTGTCTTGTGCAAGGGCGCAACCAGCAAAAAATGCTGGGGGGCTCAACTTTAGTTAAAAAAAATAATTTTTTTAACCCATTTACCGCTGCTTTTGCGTTTTTGCAGCATCAGTTTTTATATTTTTGTGCTGTTTTAATACCGAGTATTTTCACATATTTTGTACAAGAAATTTTAAATTTTAATTTCATAAGTTAAATTTTAATTTCATAAGTTAAATTTTAATTTCATAAGTTAAATTTTAATTTCATAAGTTAAATTTTAATTTCATAAGTTAAATTTTAATTTCATAAGTTAAATTTTAATTTCATAAGTTAAATTTTAATTTCATAAGTTAAATTTTAATTTCATAAGTTAAATTTTAATTTCATAAGTTAAATTTTAATTTCATAAGTTAAATTTTAATTTCATAAGTTAAATTTTAATTTCATAAGTTAAATTTTAATTTCATGAGTTAAATTTTTATTTCATAAGTTAAATTTTTATTTCATAAGTTAAATTTTTATTTCATAAGTTAAATTTTTATTTCATAAGTTAAATTTTTATTTCATAAGTTAAATTTTTATTTCATAAGTTAAATTTTTATTTCATAAGTTAAATTTTTATTTCATAAGTTAAAATTTTATTTCATAAGTTAAATTTTTATTTCATAAGTTAAATTTTAATTTCATAAGTTAAATTTCAATTTGTTAAATTTTAATTCCATAAGTTAAATTTCAATTTGTTAAATTTTAAGTTCATAAGTTAAATTTTAATTTCAATTTGTTAAATTTTAATTTCATAAGTTAAATTTCAATTTGTTAAATTTTAATTTCATAAGTTAAATTTCAATTTGTTAAATTTTAATTTCTTAAGTTAAATTTCAATTTTTAAATTTATAATTATTTATTTCCTGTTCACATTTATAATTTTTCAAAAAAATCTTTCTTCGCTTAGATAATTTTTCTATTTTTTCGTTCGATTTTAATAATTTTATAAAAATTTAGTTTTAATTTCAAGGTGAATAGTTAATACTTAAATTAAATTTTTTTTATTCAAAATAAATTGTAAAACGTTTTCAATGCTTTTAAAAATCAATGGTGCATTTTCGCAACTTTGACATAATATGATTTCATATGATTTTTAATAAGCCTAGTCATTCATTACAATAGTTATTATGAAAATAATACAATTATTGTTTTAATGTTAATGTTTTATGAAATTTATAAAATTAAAAGTTGACTTTTGTAGATGAATTCATATATTTTGAAAAAAATTCGGATCTCCGCGCTTGGAGACCCCCACCTTCATACAAACATATACCCATACGTTTATAAGTAGTTTGATTGGCCCAGCGTTAATACATGCATGACTTCGATTGGTCACTATTTGTGTTCAAACATGACTAAAACATATATTACGCAGCTTAACATTTTTAAGATTAACATTTAAATCCTACCTTTCTGAGCGAACTTCCTATGTATCAATTGAATCTTCTCGTTCTTCTTCTGTTTCTTTATCTTATGGTGTTCCACAGGGCTCAATCCTTGGTCTCTTACTTTTTATTCTTTATACTTCGGAACTTCCTAATATTATTTCGTCATCTTCTTTAAACAGTCAAATTTATGCTGACGACTCCTATATTTATACATCTTTCACTGACTCTTCTCTTGACCTTACTGTTAATAAAATAACTCTCTGTCTTCAATCTATAATCTCTTGGGCTTCTTCTATGTTTCTCGAACTTAATCCGGACAAATTTGAACTCATATATTTCAATAAAAAATCAAAGTCTTTACTATCTCTTCCTTCTTTAGTTTTGCCTCCCCCTCTTCACTCTCTCTAAACCCTTCCTCTTCCATTCGTAGCCTTGGTTTTATTTTTGATTCTAACTTGTCTTTAGCTCTTCAAATTCTATCTGTCTCTAAATCTTGCTACTTCCACATTCGTCGTATTAAACAGCTTCTTCCTTTTCTCGATGATCCTACCTTGCAACTTCTTGTATCTTCTCTAGTTCTCTCCAGGATTGATTATTGCAACTCTCTTTACTATGGTCTCCCTGATACTACTTTAGCTCCTCTAAATAAAACCTCTAATTGTGCTGCTCGTCTTGTTGCTCGTGCTCCTAAGTTTTCTCACATTTCTCCTTATCTTCGTTTGTTACATTGGTTACCTTTTAGATCTAGAGTGACTTTTAAAATATGTTTAAATATGTTTAAAATTCATAACTGTAATGCTCCAATTTACCTTAAAAATCTAATTAAACAACCCCCTAAATCTGGTCTAAGATCATCTACCTTTAATCGTTCTTTTCGTTTTCCAGTTAAACACTCTTTTGCTAAACGTTCTTTTTCTTACTGTGGTCCTCTTTTATGGAATTCTTTACCTTCTTCTTTAACTTCAACTAAGTCACTCATAACTTTCCGTCGAGGCCTGAAGACGTACTTGTTCGGAACGTGATGGCTGAGCGCTTTTGTTCGCTTAGTAAAGGGCGCTATAAAAATTATTAGTGATTGATTTATTGATTGAATTTTTATTGCTAACGGCACTGTTTATTTACTAATATCAGCTGATGTATGTAAGACATAATGGAAATAATTATAAATAAAGGCGGCCATATTTTTTTATATATTTCGGCTGATACGAGATATATCGTAAAATGAACAATAATTCTGGCTTATTTACTTCTAGAATATTATTATACCTAAATAAAAAAAGATAGAAACAAAGTCGAAAAAATTCCATCGAAAGATTTATTGCTCTAATTTGCAGCATATCCTTTCAGCTTTAACAAATTTAAATCTGTTCACATGTCGTTTAAAAATTAAGTTTTTACTAATTTATTAAACTCGAAATGTTAAAAATTTAGAAATATTATGTGAAATTGTTCACTAAAAAAACGTTGGCATAATATTGGTCAGAGGACTAAAAGTCATCAGAATGTTTTACTAATAATATGTGGGTGAATGTTTCATAATTTTAAAGTATTTTCTTTTGCCTATCAACAGTCAGAATATTCCTTCTTGGATAGTCCTGACATGTTTTATTTTAATTCTTATTTGGATCTGTTTAACATTTCTGCCGCAAACAACTGGAATATCGCCCATTCAATTCCTATTGGTTGGAAAAAAATATACCTAAAATTTGTTTGCATAACGTTGAAAATAAATGGACTTATTATATTTTAATGCATCAAATTTTTAGTTAGACGATTTTAGACAATTATGTTTACATTTTCCATAAACGGACTTAAAAATTGAATAATTAAAATAAGAAAAAAAAATTTAGTTTTACTTCTACTTTTTCGTTTTAAAAATAATTAATGTTTTTATTTTCGTTTTCGTGGAACGATTATTCAGAATTGTCGTTTTCGTTTTCTTTACGAAAATAACACTGGTTTGTAGTCTTAGTTCTTGAGTACGCAGTAAAAAATGAATATCCAAACTATTTCAAATTTTGACAAGGAGACGGCCAAAAGGTTTTTGCAGAGACACGGAGTGTTACATAGAGTTCGATTATGCAAAAATAATCATCAAATGAATCTAACACAAGAAAGGTGGAGCTGCAGTAAAGCTCAGTGCAGGCAAAAAATTTCCTTCCGCAAAGGTATTTTGTTGGAGAACTCCAACTTGGAATTTAGGAAAATTATATTACTTTTTTATAGTTGAGCAACCAACCAAAGTACCACAAAGTTTTGCCTTAATGAGATAGGCGTTAGTCGCAAGACGTCTGTGGACTGGAAGAATTTCATCCGTGAGGTCTGCGTCTGGAGGATGGTGAAGACTCCAACAATAATAGGGGACCAGGTCTACACGTCGAGATTGACGAGACCCTCATCTCTCGTCGCAAGCACCACAAAGGCAGAATCCTTTCTCAGCAATGGGTCTTTGGAGGGATATGCAGAGAGACTAAAGAAGTGTTTCTCTATGCAGTGCCGGATCGGACTGCAGGCACTCTGCTGGGTGCCATCAAGGCCTGCATTGCTCCCGGCTCAATCATTCTTTCAGACATGTGGGCTTCATATAACAGAATAGAAAAGATTGATGGAATGAATTATAGGCACATGACTGTAAATCATTCCACTAACTTTGTTGACTATACAACTGAAGCCCACACACAGACTATCGAGAGTTTGTGGAACAAGCTGAAAGAAGGAATAGGAAAGAAGCAGGAACTGCTAGAAGTCTGCTGGACAGCTATCTAGGAATTGCAGTCGATTCACCCCTTAACCGATTCACCCCATAACCGATTCACCCCATAACCGATTCACCCCATAACCGATTCACCCCTTAAAATAGTTGAAAACGGACTTTTTTTGAATAAAAAATTTAATATAAAATAAATTATAAATATAAAATAAAATTGTAAATGTAAAATAAAATGTTAAATAAATAATAAAATTGTAAATATAAAATAAAATTGTAAATATAAAATAAAATTGTAAATATAAAATAAAATTGTAAATATTAAAAAAAAATTTAAATACTAAAAAAATTGTAAATATAAAATAAATTTTTAAATATAAAATAAAAGTTAAAAGATAAAATAAAAGTTTAAATATAAAATAAAAGTTTAAATATGAAATAAAAGTTTAAATATAAAATAACATTTTAAATAAAAAATAACATTTTAAATAAAAAATAAAATTTCAAATAAAAAATAAAATTTCAAATAAAAAATAAAATCTAAAACATAAAATAAAATTTTAAATATTAAATTTTTTATTAAATTCAAAATACTTTATCAAAACAAAATATTGAATAAAAAATAAATTATTCAACACAAAATAAATTACTAAATACAAGACACTCTTTTCAACCAATTCATTTTATGGTTGTAGTTTATGACAGCCTTTGGACAAAATGAACCTTGAGGAATGATTCTTTTAAGAGTTAATTAAACTTTTTAGCAAGTAAAAGCGAAGCATACATTGGTAATTTTTAACATGGGGCAGATCATGCAGTTGATTAGGAATTGATTAGGAAGTGAGGAAAAAACAGACTATTTTTAAAAGACATATAAAAACGGTGCTTTCTTCTCTTTCTTATCTATTTTTTTTGCAATCAGTTGACTTGAATCGTCCATCCTGCACATATCTCCCTTCTACTGAATTTATACATTTATGCACATTTCCCAGTTTTTAGGCAATTCTTACCCGTATCTCACATCTCATGATAATTGTGAGAGAACTATGTATTAGTTGGGTTCCAACCTTGTTTATTTTGTCGAAAAAATAAAATTCCGGTTAGAAGTACACTAGCATACTGAAAGTAAACAACGAATATATATACCTGCCATTAATGGAGATTTCGTTAATAGATTAACCTGGCTTCTATTCTTTCTATGAATCATAAATTGAAAATATCTCCAAAATAATTATTTATTTGACAAAAACACAAAAACATTTTTTCTTTTAAAAACCAATTCATGATATTAAATTGTCATTATTCAATAACAAGTTATTCAATATAAAATATACTACATAAAATATACTATA
Source organism: Piscicola geometra (assembly GCA_943735955.1). NCBI lineage: Eukaryota > Metazoa > Annelida > Clitellata > Hirudinida > Piscicolidae > Piscicola > Piscicola geometra. The sequence goes on from OX030964.1 coordinate 341,192, forward strand.
TAAAATATACTATATAAAATATACTATATAAAATATACTATATAAAATATACTATATAAAATATACTATATAAAATATAATATATAAAATATACTATATAAAATATACTATATAAAATATACTATATAAAATATACTATATAAAATATACTATATAAAATATACTATATAAAATATACTATATAAAATATACTATATAAAATATACTATATAAAATATACTATATAAAATATACTATATAAAATATACTATATAAAATATACTATATAAAATATACTATATAAAATATACTATATAAAATATACTATATAAAATATACTATATAAAATATACTATATAAAATATACTATATAAAATATACTACATAAAATATACTATATAAAATATACTATATAAAATATACTATATAAAATATACTATATAAAATATACTATATAAAATATACTATATAAAATATACTATATAAAATATACTATATAAAATATACTATATAAAATATACTATATAAAATATACTATATAAAAGATACTATATAAAATATACTATATAAAATATACTATATAAAATATACTCTATAAAATATACTATATAAAATATACTATATAAAATATACTATATAAAATATACTATAGAAAATATACTATATAAAATGTACTATATAAAATATACTATATAAAATATACTATATAAAATATACTATATAAAATATACTATATAAAATATACTATATAAAATATACTATATAAAGTATACTATATAAAATATACTATATAAAATATACTATATAAAATATACTATATAAAATATACTATATAAAATATACTATATAAAATATACTATATAAAATATACTATATAAAATATACTATATAAAATATACTATATAAAATATACTATATAAAATATACTATATAAAATATACTATATAAAATATACTATATAAAATATACTATATAAAATATACTATATAAAATATACTATATAAAATATACTATATAAAATATACTATATAAAATATACTATATAAAATATACTATATAAAATATACTATATAAAATACTATATAAAATATACTATATAAAATATACTATATAAAATATACTATATAAAATATAATATATAAAATATACTATATAAAATATAATATATAAAATATACTATATAAAATATAATATATAAAATATACTATATAAAATATATTATATAAAATATAAATATGAATATAAATATACTATATAAAATATAAATATGAATATAAATATACTATATAAAATATACTATATAAAATAAACAATATAAAATATACTATATAAAATATAATATATAAAATATACTATATAAAATATAATATATAAAATATACTATATAAAATATATTATATAAAATATAAATATGAATATAAATATACTATATAAAATATAAATATGAATATAAATATACTATATAAAATATAAATATGAATATAAATATACTGGTATAAATATAAATATACTGGTATAAATATAAACATACTATAAAAAATATAAATATGCTATATAAAATATAAATATACTATTAATAATATAAATATACTATTAATAATATAAATATACTATTAATATTATAAATATCCTATATAAAATATAAATATACTATTAATAATATAAATATGTAATATAAAATATAAATATATTATTACTGTAATTATTTAAAATATAATATTGAGGGGTGGATCGGTCAAGGGATGAATCGACTGCAACTCCATAAATATAACTGCACTTTTTCAGAAATAACAAGTTTTGGATGTTTTTACAATGTGCATACAAACAAACCGTTGATTTCCGTGATGGCCAATCAAAGCTATTTATTTTATAATTATCTATTTATTTTATAATTATTTATTTATTTTATAATTATCTATTTGTTTTATAATTATCTATTTATTTTATAATTATCTATTTATTTTATAATTATCTATTTATTTTATAATTATCTATTCATTTTATAATTATCTATTTATTTTATAATTATCTATTTATTTTATAATTATCTATTTATTTTATAATTATCTATTCCTTTTATAATTATCTATTTATTTTATAATTATCTATTTATTTTATAATTATCTATTTATTTTATAATTATCTACTTATTTTATAATTATCTATTTATTTTATAATTATCTATTTATTTTATAATTATCTATTCCTTTTATAATTATCTATTTATTTTATAATTATCTATTTATTTTATAATTATCTATTTATTTTATAATTATCTACTTATTTTATAATTATCTATTTATTTTTTAATTATCTATTTATTTTTTAATTATCTATTTATTTTTTAATTATCTATTTATTTTTTAATTATCTATTTATTTTTTAATTATCTATTTATTTTATAATTATTTATTTATTTTATAATTATCTATTTATTTTATAATTATCTATTTATTTTATAATTATCTATTTATTTTATAATTATCTATTTATTTTATAATTATCTATTTATTTTATAATTATCTATTTATTTTATAATTATCTATTTATTTTATAATTATCTATTTATTTTATAATTATCTATTTATTTTATAATTATCTATTTATTTTATAATTATCTATTTATTTTATAATTATCTATTTATTTTATAATTATCTATTTATTTTATAATTATCTATTTATTTTATAATTATCTATTTATTTTATAATTATCTATTTATTTTATAATTATCTATTTATTTTATAATTATCTATTTATTTTATAATTATCTATTTATTTTATAATTATCTATTTATTTTATAATTATCTATTTATTTTATAATTATCTATTTATTTTATAATTATCTATTTATTTTATAATTATCTATTTATTTTATAATTATCTATTTATTTTATAATTATCTATTTATTTTATAATTATCTATTTATTTTATAATTATCTATTTATTTTATAATTATCTATTTATTTTATAATTATCTATTTATTTTATAATTATCTATTTATTTTATAATTATCTATTTATTTTATAATTATCTATTTATTTTATAATTATCTATTTATTTTATAATTATCTATTTATTTTATAATTATCTATTTATTTTATAATTATCTTTTTATTTTATAATTATCTATTTATTTTATAATTATCTATTTATTTTATAATTATCTATTTATTTTATAATTATCTATTTATTTTATAATTATCTATTTATTTTATAATTATCTATTTATTTTATAATTATCTATTTATTTTATAATTATCTATTCATTTTATAATTATCTATTTATTTTATAATTATCTATTTATTTTATAATTATCTATTTTTTTCTCCGGGAGGTTTTTGTAGAAGGTATTTATCCGAAGGCTTTTTCTCCGAGAGGCTTTTTGTCCGTTCCCCGGGCCCATATAGGCTGCCCATATAGTTGCCCATATAGCCCATATGGGACCCACTTAATTCGGTGTAGCATTTTGACATGGGTCCCATATGGGCTGCCCATATGGGGCCCATATAGTTGCCCTATATGGGTCCCCTATGGAATGTTCACTGGGTTATCAAGAAGTTCATAATAATGTATTCATGTCCCCAATTCTCACTATCAGAATCAGGAAAATTGATCTTATTTCATTAATTGAAAAGCTTCATTAAACATATTATTAGACGGAGCTTATATCAAAATATTTTTCAAACATTGCCTTATTCGATGAATAATATGAACAACCTTAAAATATACTGTCAAGTCGTGACACCTAATATAATATAATAAGAATCGGGGAATTTTGTGATAACGTCAGGGTATGCATGATAGGATATGTTGATATTGTTTTATAAAAAAGAAGCATAAGAGCCCGATTTTATTAATTATTCTTCCTATACCCATGAACTGTATTAATACAAAATTAGAAATTTAGTACTCACCTGTTTCTTGATAAATCACAATGATCAGAGGGAAAAAAACGCTAGAATCAGAAGTGAGAAATTGTCAAAAATAACAAAATAGCCGGAAGCTGATATAAAATAATGTTTTTAAAAGTTGAGAGTAGCAAAACCACGTCTTTAAATAAGCCTACGACTGAATAAATCAAACCGGATAGAACTAATACATAGACTTAATTATTTAATATTAAAGATCTGTTAGAAAATTTATGACATGCGTTTTTAGTCTATTTTTAACTTTTGAATAGCTAGAAAGTATAATATAGTAATATTTATTATAAATGTTTTACATGGATAATATTTTTATATTCCTTTTCTTTAAAAAAAATGCATCCAGTCTTTGATACAATTTTCCATTCTTTTGAAAAACAAGTAAGACACGGAAAATCGTAAGTATGTAATCGATTCTGGATTTGCCAATGAGTATATGTTTGTATGAAGGTGGGGGTCTCTAAGCGCGGAGATCCAAAAATTCAAAACCGCAAATGCTGAAGAGAATATAATTTTTAACTTCTCGTGGATTGATTATAAAATAAAAATAAAGATAACATTGAAACAGCACGACACTTTATGAGTGCTGTTGTAATTCACCTTAAATAATTTAGTTTGTTGTAATTAAAATTATTACTATTATTATAACTAATAAAATAATTAGAAGTCATAATTTTATCTAACTATTTGCAATTTAAATTTATTTCTGTTTTAATAAATGTGGTTTGAATAAATTTATTTATGATTTTTTACTACACAGAAGTATGTCACACTTCCCGCTCATGTTGCGTTTTTGCAACATTTATCCCCAATAAAACTTATGAAATAATTGTTTTCAATTTTGCTTGAGTTATTATTATAACCATATAATGCAAGCTTAAATGTAAAATTCATGTTAACTTTTTTTCTGGGTAGCGGCGGTAAATGGGCTAAATGAAAACTACCAATTATAATTGATACAGAATTGATACAGAATTAAGATAGTTTATTAATGATACAAAAACAAAACTTAGAGTTACGTCATCAGTTTGAGAATATCTTTTCACTATTTCATTTACTGGAAGGAGTGCAGTAGCTGTTTTGGTAGCAGATATTCTCAAACAAGCTTTGCAAACGACGAGCAGATACAGTCGTCCTAAGATGAATTTTAATAAACCAAAGTTTAGAAAAGGCTCTTTCTGCATCTGATCAAGTAACTGGCAATATCGAGCATATAGTGCAACTCGGGTTGAAGGCTTGTGACTCAAAAAAGTTCTTGCAGTTCGATATATGCAATGAGATCAGACTGATCCGCAGGTAAACCTGTTGATGGGATTTTGAGCTGTCTTTGCACAGTTTCAGCATCCTTTCAATGAAGATGGGATAATTCTGAAAGCTCGGGAGTTATTTTGTCTATCTGCGTTGTTTTTTATATACTGTGTCATGGCTGGAAAAATTTACATATGAAAAATGTAAAGATTTAAGAGTGTAGTTAAGGTCTAGTGGTGCTCTATTTCTTTTCAGTCTTTGTGACATGTTAGTGTTATTTTGGTGGGATCTCTATGTTCTGTGTTGATATATGAAATGTTTCGTGAGTAAAGACCCGATGACCATCCAGAGCAAATATGGCATGTTGAAAAATTCATTACCCCCTTCTCCCCTAGTTAGGTTTAGCGGTTTGTATAAGAGTTAAGGTTATATAAATAAAAACAAATTTATATGAAAATATTAGAGCTTTTCTACGATTAAAAATATTAAACGCCGTTACTCATATTTTAATGCAATGTTTTTAGCATATTTAACATTAGTAAAAAATAGTATTCAAATTTTGTTTCTGTAAAAATGTAATAAAATTTTATCAACTTTTTTTCAAAGTAATCAACATTTTAAAGAAAAAAATCAATAAATAATAAAAAATACAAATGTCACACATCATTTTATCAGATTTTGTAAATAAAAGTACTTCCCATTTAAAGTAAAATTGAATTCCTAAATAATAAAAAATGCAATTGTCACCCATCCTTATCTAAAGAGACTTTTTTCTTGCTAACTATGTGTTCTGACAAGCTGAATAGACGTTCACATGGAACTCTACTGGCAGGAGATGACAAGTACTTTCTTGACAGTTTCGCAAGGCCGGATATGCCCCTTTGTGTTGTTGCCACCAAACATGAGGACAACTCTTAAAGCCTACCTCAGATTCTTTTCTATAACTTTTAATGATTGACTTAGTAATCAACGAAGATCTTCATCTTCCGAATCTGAAGTTTTATATATTTGTAGTCTTTTGTTTGGTGAAGGCTGTATAGTTTTTGAGGTTTTTTTTCTTCTTATAGTTTCTTCAACTTATTCATTTTTTTGTAAACATTTTTTAAATCGGGGGTCTAACGATGTGGCAATTTTTGACCAATGGATATTCTGATTATTCATTCTCTGCTCCAAATTGGAAAGACATTTTGTGTGTGAAACGACTGACATAGGCTGGATCATCTTCTGAAGTGCATATTTCTTGTGTAAGTGACAAATTGCAAATAAGACTATTGAAAATATCAAGTATTTTTCACCCCTTGGAAGTTCTGTTACAAATCTTCAATAAATGAGAAATTATTTGATGAAATGCAATTTTTCCCATTTGTTTGTTGACTGTAAATTAGTAGTGTTTGTCTTCGTTTGCTGACAATGTAACCAAATTAGTCTTTATGCTGCGATATGGTGCATAAATCTCATCACGATATGAGTGAACATCTCATCATGGTATGAGTAGACATCTCATCACGATATGAGTGGACATCTCATCACGGTATGAGTGAATATCTCATCACAGTAATGGTAGACATCTCATTACGATATGAGTGGACATCTCATCACGGTATGAGTGAATATCTCATCACAGTAATGGTAGACATCTCATTACGATATGAGTGGACATCTCATCACGGTATGAGTGGACATCTCATCACAGTATGAGTGGACATCTCATCACAGTATGAGTGGACATCTCATCACAGTATGAGTGGACATCTCATTACGATATGAGTGGACATCTCATCACGGTATGAGTGGACATCTCATCACAGTATGAGTGGACATCTCATCACAGTATGAGTGGACATCTCATCACGGTATGAGTGGACATCTCATCACGGTATGAGTGGACATCTCATCACGGTATGAGTGGACATCTCATCACAGTATGAGTGAACATCTCATCATGGTATGAGTAGACATCTCATTACGATATGAGTGGACATCTCATCACGGTATGAGTGAATATCTCATCACAGTAATGGTAGACATCTCATTACGATATGAGTGGACATCTCATCACGGTATGAGTGGACATCTCATCACAGTATGAGTGGACATCTCATCACAGTATGAGTGGACATCTCATCACGGTATGAGTGGACATCTCATCACGGTATGAGTGGACATCTCATCACGGTATGAGTGGACATCTCATCACGGTATGAGTGGATATCTTTTGCCCTTTATTGCGTTGAGGGCCAATGTTGTTCTGTGATTTTCAATGATGATGATGATGATGAAGAAGAAAAAGAAGATGAAGAAGAAGATAATGATGATGATGATGATGGCGTAGATGATTGCAGTGGTGAAAATTTTTTTAATTATTCACCAGTGTCTAACCCTCTTGCATGGTCTTAATATCAAAGATTTGTTGGTACCTTTTCCGTTCTTTATATTTCCAAGCCCAGTTAAAACAAGTTTTCTAACGTTTTTTTGTGCGCCTTGTCGACTTGGATGACCAAAGAAAAGTAGACTGAGCTTAACTTCGCAAATCATCTGGTGTGCATTGTCGAGACTGGCCAACGAGACATTAAGGGAACCAGTTGTGCCTGAAACTCTGCTCAGGTGGGTGTGTTCTGACGGCTTGTTGAAACCCTGTTTAGCGCACCCTAACTCAATTTGTAACGCTATTTTGTTGTCTTTAGTTTTTGAGTTTGAAATGAGTGAGTACAGTTAAGCAGGTTTCAACTTTATAAGTTCCTTTCTGTGTGTTTTGAAAAAAATTGTTAGAGATTTATCATCTTGATACTCTCCACGTTGTGCATTTGAACTTGCAAGGTGCTTCAACTTATCATTCTGTTTTGGCCTTGGCTCAAAGTGTGCATGGTCGTCTTGAGCGTCTTGCGGAGTTCTCCAAGCATGACTTGTCTTGCCTTACAGTGCTCCTCTCAGATCTCTGCAGTGGGTTTCATCGCGTTCTAAAACAACCAGTAGACCTTGGACGCAAGTGCTTCTTGCTTCTTTTTGTCAGAATTCTTTTTTGTGAAAGCAGCGTAATCATTCGATACATTCTCTTCTTTTCCAGTTTGTTTTGTTTTTAGATTGAAAGGATAGCTCTGCTTTTTTTCTTATAGTGGGTCTAATGCAGGGAGTCCCTGCATGACTGGCTGCATTGCTTCTAGAGGTCGGACATAGACGATTTTTCATTCCCGGTCCCGTCCCGTTCCCAAATTTTCTCTTCCCGTCCCGTCCCGTTCCCGATGGGCCATCAGAACTTTGATTCCCGTTCCCGCAACTCGATTCCCGGTCCTGACCTGTTCCCGAAACTTTTTTGACCCGGTCTCAACCCATTTCAACAACAAAAATTTTGTTTAATTATTTATTTTTGCTGCCGTTTTCACCGGTCCCAAACTTGCTAGTCCTAAAAATTTTTAAAGTTCATTATTTGAAAGTAAGAAAATATTTCTTTCAACAAAATTTAAAAAACACGATTTAAATTTCAAATTATTTTTGAAATGAAAGTATTAAAGTTAGTCATTGTTTTGGAGTAATTCAATCAAGTCTTTATTGCTTTTAACACGGGATCAAAAGTTTAAGCTTTCAAATTAGGTGATCTTGAGTCTGAAGTTAAACGACCACATGTTGACAAATTCCGTTCACAGGTATACTTGCAGGTATACTAAAAAAACTTTTTTCTACTTTTTGTAGTATTTGAGTTTTTTTTACTCCAATAGATTTAACATCTTTATAATCTTCAATTTTGGTGGGTCGTAATTGTGAATATTTGTATAATTCATTCTCTTCTGAATCTTTTCTCTTGTTCATTATTATAAATTCTTCAATGTTAGAAATATGTTTTTTAACAACATTCTTATTCTCCACAACTGCACAAATAAAATCATTTGTATAATTTGATAGTAAAAAAATTGTATTATAATTTTTACGTTATAAAAACTAACATAAAGTGTATGAATAACCATCATGTGTTTTTTTTCTCAACGTCACTGGAGCTTTGTCTGGCTTTACAAAATGGAATTAAATGTTCTCTAATGCAAGTCTTGGTATTCTTTTTTTTTCTATCCCAAACTTTTTAAATATTATTTTTCTATACTGGGGGATGCAACAGACATGCTGCCATATGAATAAGATCAACGGGTGAACGGATAGCTGAGTGAATGAACGGGTAGCTGAGTCAGCAACGACTCTCGGCTTGACCAATAATGAAAGGTCTTAGGTTCAAGTGCAACCAATGCCCTAGTAACCCAAAAGCGCAAGTGAAAATATGCAGCCTAAGTGGCCTGGAAGCCCGTTCGGGTTATACACCACTATAAAAATGCTCGTCATTATTTTTCTTATTATTAGGCATCTTTTTTTGTCAAAATGATCAACTGAGCATTCAACTAGAAATTAATAATGCAAATTCAAAGTATAAATTTATAAACTAAAAATAATATAACTGACCATTTTGATTTCATCTGACAAGTTTTCATCATCACCATTTGTTCTAATTTTCCTAATATTTGGACTCGCCATAACAACTTCAAATGTAATGTTAGAGATTTTGACATTGACAGCGCAATGGTGACTTCGTCATACATTTCTATTGCATTTAATACTTATTTCAAGTACGGAGTATCGATGAAATAGAGATTTCCATACTGCTGGAATAAAATTGTTAAAAAATTCACTCTTAATCCCCGTTTTTCCCGTTCCCGTTTTAAAAGTTGATTCCCGTTTCCGATTTTTCCAGTTCCCGATTTGAATATTGATTCCCGTTCCCGTTCCGAAAACCTATTCTCGGTTCCCGACTTTTCCTGTCCCGAAATTAATTTTCATTCCCGTTCCGCGGGAGTCCCGCAGGTACACGCGGGTACCCGGTTGGATCGGGTACCCGGTCTGACCTCTAGTACCTATGTATGTATTTTAGCATAAATATTTGTTCACAGTTAAGAAATAATAGAACCATGTTAGAAATTTTGTTTTGACAATAGAATTAGTCAAGAGCCCAATGATCCGTATTTGGACACATTACAAAAACATCAAAATATTCGAAATTTTGAGTTATTATCAAAGTTTCGATAAGAAGACCCCAAACTAAACTGGAATTATGAATTAAAACTTTTTACATAGTATGGATCATGGGACGGGTTCTTATGGGTTGATAATTTCAGAAATTTTATTTCAAATTCAAGCTTCACATATTTTTTTGCCCCACCCAACTCCTAATTTTAATTTCCTTCGCTTCCTCTTCTTCCAAACATCACAGGTATACGGACTGTGTTCTAAGGATCTGTCCAAATGTAAAGCCTGAAAGGGTGGCTTTGTTGCTCGAAGAAATCGGTTTCGAAGCGGTTGTAGCCATTCCGAAGAGTGTTCTCATCAAGGGAGAGCTGGTCAGAGACCTCATCCTGGTTAAAAACTTTGCGTCTCTCAGAGAGGTGATTGCTTTGCGTTTACTTGAAGCCCGCCTCATTTAGAACCCGCTTCACATTTACTATGAAGGCATTCAGGTTTTATGCATCTAAACGGCTTTGACTTCATGTTTAGTGAAAAAATAAGAAATAATTGTTGAAACAGAATAACGAAATTATCGATCTGAAACTACAATATTTAACAATTCTATGTTTTTGGTACTTAGTGGAAAAATACCTATATTTATGAACATTTATTTATTGGCATTTCAGGGTAATCTTTCATTTTAGAAAACATTTCTAATAAGGTTCTCGAAGAGGCGAGTTCTAGATGAGACAAGTTCTAGGCGGGTCCTGCAATCTGTTGCAATGTGGCTTGGGAGAGTTCTTTTATGATTGGTGGCTACAATCATTTGTAGTCTATTGAGCATTCAATTCAAACTGTTTACTTGACTAAAGCGGTTGAATTCTTTATTGTCGGAAATGAAATTATAGTTTTTTTAATTAGTCATACTAAAGATATTTTCACAAAAATCGGAGTAATTAAACTCATTCTTTTACGTATTTTGTGTTTTACTATTCAGATTGGTATCAAAAACAACAATGATTAAACAAAATTTCACAAAACAGCCCAGGACAGAGGCAGAAGTGGTGCGAGCAGTCGACCGTATCTACAAGCCATCAAAATGCAATGCGATCTTCGAGCAGTGCACCCTGCCTAGCATTCATTTCCTCCCACGAATCTTCATTCTTCCCAACGAACTCATGTTCTTCATCAGAAACGCAAGCAAAGACGATGCTGAGTGGTTGTTTGAAGAGATGAGGGGCGCCAGTGAAGAGAGCAGAGGCTACGGTCTACACGAATTCCCAACTCTGGCTGCCTTCAAAGTTTGGATGATGATGGATAACTACTGCGTGGTGTACCACCTGATGAGGAAAAAAGATTTCTACAGACAGAAGGATGGTGGTTTGATCAGCCACGGGACACTGATGTCATGTTTGAAGGATGCTGAAGTTCTGAAGAGCCTGGACCTGAAAGAGTGTCCCGCAGTGGCAAGCACCTTCGTCAGCGACTCGTGGCATGTGAGATCGCCTGCAAGCAATGCTGCAGAAAGCTTCGTTATTGTCTTATCGAAATACAGAAACCAGCGGCTGGGGAGAGAAGTCTTAAGAATTGAAATGGCAATTGAAAAAGAACTTGGATTCGACATAATGGTGAACGACACATTGAGCAACAACATTCAACTGACCAAGTCTCTGGTGAATGCGGTGGACACGAGCGTGATGACAGATGTGGGCTCCATTCCCAACACTTGCTACCTCAAAGAGGGTGGCTGGGTCGGAGTGTGCCTCCACGTTTACGACTTTGTACGCAATTCGTACCCGTCGTTCAGTCGCATGGTTGATGCTAACAATGACGCAATCCTGTCCAATAAACTTGTCTCAAAGATTTGACATTTTGTTCACATTTCCTATGACTAATTTCTTTGTTACCTATTAATTTCAATAATTACCTGAATAAAAAATAGTCATTTGAACTTGCTTAAATTAAATGGATTGAATAAAATCATCATTTTTCAAAGGTGAAATAGCAAGTGAAACATTGCAGAAGGATCGAAAGTGGCTGTTTGAATCAAAATTATTTCCGTTACTTTTATAGGGTTTGTAAACAGAGAAAGAAACCTGAATTCTAATTTACTCTTTTTAGTTGTGCAATGTCAACCGACTCAACGCCGATGACTTAAAGACCACCACGGGTCGATTCGACGCTCACTGTGCTTTTATTTTTAAGATTATTTTGTAGTAATTTCATGACTTTGTCTAAACTTTTATTGACAATCTAACCCACTTTTCAGATGTAAAGTTCGTGACTGTATGGGTCGAAACGACCCATGAAATGAATAATACGAATTGAATAGCTTAAGGGAAATTTTGGGGATATTTTTTCACGATTACAAAATTAGCAGTTCATAATTAACAAAATTAATAGACATTTTCGACAGTTTTGTTTTGAATGCATTTTTTGCAGCTTAAACGACTACCTGATGAGTTTAAATATACTGGGTGATTAAGAATCATTTTTCATCATGTTTCTTTCATATAGCTCTGCTCTTTAAATTTTAAAAAGCTGCTTCTTCCTTTTTTTAAGCTCAAATTCACGCCAGAAGATGAAAAGATTGAAGGCTGAAACGTCTATCATATGTTGAAAAAACATTTTGTTTAAGTTAGACAGTCTAACAAATATTTGTTTTTAACAAATATATGCCATACACATGATAATAGCACTAACTAGTTTTTCTTTTTCCTTTGTAACTTCTTCGGGTAATACTCGAAGATTTATGCATACAGTTCTGACTAATTCAATACAGCAATTTTGCGTTTCACGGAGCAATTTAATTAAAGTAAAAAATGATTTGTAACAACTGTTAGTCAAGCATCCAGATGTTCCATCAGGTTGAATTGGCTCACCTCCGTGATCATTACCAAAAATTACTTTATTTTCTAACAATACCCCGTTTTGGCATCACAAAGGCACCAAATTTGAAGTCATATTTTCCAGATTTACATATGTTTGTAGTCTTTTGTTTGGTGAAGGCTGTATAGTTTTTGAGGTTTTCTTTTCTTATAGTTTCTTCAACTCTCTCATTTTTTGAAAACATTTCAACTTTTTAAATCGGGGGTCTAATGATGTGGCAATTCTCGACCATTGGATATTCTGATTATTCATTTTCTCTTCCAATTTGGGAATAAATTTTGTGTGTGAAATGAATGACATAAGCTGGATCATCTTCTGGAGTGCATATTTCTTGTGTAAAGTGACAAATTGCAAGTAACACTAATGAATATTTCAAGTCTTTTTCACCCCCTAGAAGTTAGGCTGCAAATCTTCAAGAAATTATAAGTTTTTTTGATTAAATGCAATTTTTCCCATTCGTTTGTTAACATTAAATTAGTAGTGTTTGTGTTCCCTTGCTGACAATTTAGCCAAAACAGCAAAAAACAGTTTAATTTGGATAACCTGGTCCGTGATCATTACAAAAAAATGACTTCATTTTCAAACAATACCCCGTTTTGGCATCACAAAGGCACCAAATTTAAAGTCATATTTTCCCGATTTAGATGGCATGTACTGTTCTAAACTGAAACAACTTCAAAATGGTACAAACCTTTCATCCACCTTCACATACTCATGTGGAATTTGATAGTTTTTATTGCCACATGTCATGATCAGCGCCCATTGGAGCAAACTTTGTTTTTTTAACTTCAAAAACTTCTAATATTAGTTAAAAAATTCAAATCTTAGACATTAAGATATTAATTCACATATATTTCGTGATAATAAATTGGTTAATACACAGACAACAGTCTTTGACCACAATGCCTGCAATGGTTCGCCTCTACCATTTTAAACCCCTATTAGGATAGTGACATCTTTTTTTTAAAAAAATTCTGATATGTATTTATTTAAATATCATAAAAATCACTATGACTTTTTATCTTGAAGACTTTTTATTCTGAAAACTTTTTATCCTGAAGACTTTTTATCTTGAAGACTTTTTATCTTGAAGACTTTTTATTCTGAAGACTTTTTATTCTGAAGACTTTTTATTCTGAAGACTTAGTTTCTCACTAAAATTAGATAGTTTCTTAGATAGCTTTCATAAAGAAGAGCTCGTTAAATTTGATTAATCAGGTTAAGGTTCTAAGATCCTTTAATGCTTTGCATATATCCATTAGCTTAGAAACCGAAACTCATAAATTATGCAAATGAGAGTAACGATTGACGTGGACAAATTTCTATTGTTTAAATTTATAAGATATTTTTCTCCATATTACTAGTAAAACATTTGCGGATGACTTTTATTCATTCTACTAAAATGGAGTCATATTTTGAGACAAATTATTAAAAAAATCTTTTGTTCTTATTGAATTTTTAATTCGTTCAGTAGTAATGATTCGTGAGAAATGTGTAAAATTCTCATAATTAGAGCTAGACGAACAACAGAAATCCTCTATGATAAACTTACTTAAATTGAAGTCACAAAAGTTTCAAGCATTAACTCTTAATGATTAACATAACTTTAACATTCAGTCAAGACTTGAGTATCCATATTCAAATAATCTACAAGATGATTATATCATATTCCATAAAAATAACCCTAACCCTAACCCTAACCCTAACCCACGCAGATCTTTTGACCTCTATAATGGTTATTTATAAAACAAAAACTTTAAAATCAACTGCTGGTGGTTTAAGTGGTACAGCTGTAAGGGTTGATTTCCATAGATTCCAAAAGTATTAAAATCTTATATTAGAAAATGAATAGTCATCAATACTTAGAGAAAATTCATCCCTCATCACTATCATCATCTCAGCAGTATTTTTCATTAGCATCATCATTATCATCATCTCAAAAAACTTTTCATTAGCAATTAAAGAAGCATGGGCAGCGATCCTGGGGGGTCCATTTTTGTATTCAAAAATTTCTATTTGGATATGACATAATCGTCAACCATGGCATAAAAGTAAATCTTTATACAGTAAAACATTGTGAGTATGTGTAGTTATAGTGATAGCTGTCTAAAACAAAATTATTCTTTGCTTACTTAAATACTACTTCACCTAGTTTTATTTATCACTATAGCGTAGGCGGGACTCTTGAAGGGGTCTGGGGTCCACCTTTACAAGAACCCCCTCACTCTTTTAAAATAAACATTTCTCAACTCTAATTTTAATACGAGCCTAATCGTCAACCATTGGATGAAATGCTAATACAGTAATACATTGTGAGTATGTATGGGCAGGAATGCTAGGGAGATTCTGGGGTCCATCTTAACATGGATCCTCCTCAGTTTTACAAACACAATAATTTCTTAACTCCTATCTTCATACAAGCATAATCGTCAACCATAGCATGAAACAGAATTTTTATTCCGTAATATATTTTTTCAATTTTTCAAGCAGACATTCAAAATGCTTTTCATAAAATATCAGTTCACTTTTTGCAACCAGAAAGATTTACATTGGTCCTAGGGTCCATCTTAACATGGATCCTCCTCAGTTTTACAAACACAATAATTTCTCAACTTCTATCTTAATACAAGGATAATCGTCAACCATAGCATGAAACAGAATTTTTATTCAGTAATATATTTTTCCAATTTTTGCGGGCAGACATTCAGAATGCTTTTCAGCAAGCAGACAGATTTACATTTGTATAAAAAATCATTCATATTGTCCTACTTATTTTGCATGGGCGATATTCATAGGGGGTTCTGAGGTTCACTTCAAAATCGACTCTTTTAATTTTTTAGATGAACCAAAGTTAATGAATTTCAAAAGACTTCCAACATTAACTAAAATTGTGGTTAAATCAAACTACAAGTTTCATATCGCATAACTGCCAAAAAGAAATGCTGAGGCTTTTAGCTCATTCTATCGTTAGAAACACAGTGTGCACTGCTAATGCCGAATCAAGCCAGTTTGGTGTTGTGGTTGACTGCAATGGGTTAGAGCAGGAATCGATATGCATTCGTTTTCTTGATGAAGCTTTGAATGTTAATGAACAATGGGTTTATTCAGCCCACCAGATACGATCGGAAAAACATTATCTGCTGTAGTCAGTGGTGCAACCAGACCTTTTCGAAGGGTCTCGCAATTTTTCGAAAATCGATGAGTTATTTTGGTAGTGGGGCGGGGGGGAGTAATGCATTTTTCAATATGCCATAGGGCAATTATAATTTCTCTGGATGGCCATCGGGTCTAAAATGATGACGTAACTCCAAGTATACTATGCAACTTAGCAGGGGCGGCGATCTGCGGAAAATCTTGGGGTTGAAATCAAAGAACCGGTATTGACCAATACAGTAAAAGCAATACTATTTAGTATTGTTCACTGTAGTGCAACTTATTTTTGTATCACCAAACATTAAAAAAGTTTGATCCTCAATAAAAGTACTTTTCTATTGCTACTTTTGAAAAGCGATTTGAAAAAAAAACAATAGCTTTATATTATTTCTCATCTATATAAATTCAATTACAACTAGCAATCAACAAATCAAATAAATTTTATAACATCTTGTTTTCCATTCATTTCTGAGTACAATAGTTTAAAAAAATTACAAATAGATTTAAATTTGCCAAACTTATAAACAAACATTGTGAGATTTTTTTGGCCCACAGTGTATATTTAGAATCTGAATATACACTGTGGGCCATTTCAATAACATAAAATACCCTCTCTGCCTGTCCTACTGCCCTCTCCCCACAGCTTGTTTACTCCAATTTCCAAAAAGACCCCTTCGAAAGTCTGACCGACTAGCAAATTGTTCTGATAGTCTTTTCAAATCCAGACTGTTAAGTATATCCTGATGTGCATGACAAACGGCCAGTGAAGCAAAGCACTAAAATATCTTTTTGCAGTACATGACACACAAGCATCCACCTGATCAATCTTTCAACCTAAAGAAACAGATGTCTGGCTTCCGGGATCATAGCTTGCATTATTTTTTGCGTTTGTGCTAAAGTTCTGTTTTCATTCTGGTCTTTAAACATAGTTAACTGTGAACAAAGACCAGTTTCATTTAACTCACGATACTGTTTGCAAATATCATGGTTCACTTCACCAGTTAGCAACATTGTCTCCAGATGCAAGTATGAACGCAAACCAGGAGAATCTCGATTAAACCTTAAGTTGCATGATTGCAATGTCTATGACAGCGTAATATGCTGCTCGATAATGTTCCTCTGGTGTTGTTGCCACATAAGCTAGGCCCAGCCCACAATACTTTTGTGGCGGCTTTCACACTCGAGGTACAGCAATCGGCTTGAGATCAAATGCCAAAACCATATTATTGACATCTCTGATCGTAGGCGACGCAGTTCTTGCACAACTGAATCAGTCGCTGCAACAATTTCACTGACCTTAGCACTTGCACACTGCGAAGACTTGTTTAACTGTTCCAGAAGTGAAAAAACCAAAACAACTTCTTGAGGGCCTTGTTGAAAAAAAACCTCGAGCCTTGCAGCTGTTTCATCAGCAGTACCAATAGATTATAAGCTAACAAGTACCATTTCATAATGTTCAAGCACAGAAGACACTGTAGATACTCTGGTCAGCCATCTTGTAGGACAAAGAAGTTTTATACTATGATTTTTATTTAGTGGCTCATCAGAAAAGAGACACTAAAGCATCACTAAATTGTTTCTTGACCTTTCCTGAACGATTGTAAAAAGCACATAACTCTTGGACAAACTGAAGTGCGGATAAAGGGATTTGCGGCAGCTGATTGCTGGGCATCAAGATTTGCACAATGTGCAAAACAGTGGAAAAACAATGCAAGCGGATGCTCACTGCTGATAATAGACTGACAACCGTTATATCGGCAGCTCATGTTAGCAGCGCCGTCATAAGTCTGAGTTCTTAGTTTATCTATAGGTAGCATAATTCTGATCAAAAAATCTTTTACTAAAGCAGATAATGTTTTTCCGATCTTATCTGGTGGGCTGAATAAACCAATAAACTGTTCATTAACATTCAGAGCTTCATCAAAAAAACGAATGCATGCCGATTTCTACTTTAACCCATTGCAGTCTTGTGTGCCGTCAACCAAAACACCAAAATGGCTTGATTCGGCATTAACAGTGCACACTGTGTTTCTAACGATAGAATGAGCTAAAAGCCTCAGCATTTCTTTTTGGCAGTTATGAGATAGGAAACTTGTAGTTTGATTTAACCACAACTTTTGTTAATGTTTGAAGCCTTTTGAAAGTCATTGACTTTGGTTCATCTAAAAAATTAAAAGAGTCGATATTGAAGTGGATCTCAGAATCCCCTTATGAATATAGCCCATGCAAAATAAGTAGCACAATATGAAGGATTTTTTTATACAAATGTAAATCTGTCTGCTTGCAAAAAGTGAACTGATATTTTATGAAAAGAATTTTGAATATCTGCTTGAAAAATTAAAAAATATATTACAGAATAAAAATTCTGTTTCATGCTATGGTTGACGATTATGCTTGTATTAAGATAGGAGTTGAGAAATTATTGTGTTTGTAAAACTGAGGAGGATCCATGTTAAGATGGACCCCAGAAAATCCCTGCATCCCTGCCCAAACATGTATTACTGTATTAGCATTTCTTTATCCCATGGTTGACGATTAGGCTCGTATTAAAATTAGAGTTGAGAAATGTGTATTTTTAAAAGAGTGAGGGGGTTCTTGTAGAGGTGGACCCCAGAACCCCTCAGAATTCCCGCCTACGCTATAGTGATAAAAAAAACTAGGTGAAGGAGTATTAAAGTAAAAAAAAGAATATTTTTGTTTTAGACAGCTATCACTATAACAACACATACTCACAATGTATAAACATTTACTTTTATCCAATGGTTGGCGATTATACTCATATCCAAATAGAAATTTTTGAATATAAAAATGGAAAAAAAGTGGGGGGGGGGGGGGTCTCTATTAAGGTGGACCCCCTCACTGAAAAAAAGTCCTGGGGTCAGGACCCCCCCCCCCCAGAATAGCGCCCAATTTTTTTATTAATTATAATTGTTAGTTTTTATTTAGCCCATTTACCGAAAAAAAATGTTAACATGATTTTTACATTTAAACTTGCTTTATATGGTTATAATAATAACTCAAACAAAATTGAAAACAATTATTTCATAAGTTTTAAAGGGGCAAAAACACAACGTGAGCGGGAAGTGTGACATACTTCTGTACAGTAAGAAATCATAAATAAATTTGTTCAAACCACATTTATTAAAACATAAATAAATTTCAATTGCAAATGTTCGATCAAATTCAGACTTTTAATTATTTTATTTTTTATAATAATAATAATTATTATTTTAATCACTACAAAGCAAATTACAACAGCACTCATAAACTGTCGTGCTGTTTAAATGTTGTTTTTATTTTAATTTTATATTCAACCTATGAGAGGTTAAAAAATAATATTCTTTCCAATAAAAGCTTCAAGTGTGAAGCATTTGCGGTTTGGAATTTTTTATCGAAATAGAAAAATCAACATTCATCTACAAAGTTCAACTTTTAGTTTTAATTTTATAAATTTCATAATACATTAACATTAAAACAATAATATTTTTATTTTCATAATAACTATTGTAATGAACGACTAGACTTCTTGAAAATCATATGAAATCATTATATGTCAAAGTTGCGAAAACGCACCATTGATTTTTAAAAGCATTGAAAACGTTTTACAAGTTATTTAGAATATTTAAAAAATTAATTCAAGTATTAACTATCTTTTCACTCCGAAATAAAAAATAAATTTGTATAAATATACTCAAATCGAACGAAAAAATTAAACAATTATCTAAGCGAAGAAAGATTGTTTTGAGAAATTTTAAATGTGAACAGGATATGAAAGATTAAAAATAATAAAATGAAAAAATTGAAATTTAACTTTTAAAATTTAAAATTTTTTGTACAAAATATAAGAAAAAAATCGGTATTAAAACAACAAGAATTTATAAAATTAAGATTGCAAAACGCCACAGCTGCGGTAAATGGATTAAACTATAAATTTTTTTGGACTAAAATTGAGCCCCCCCCTCAGGATTTTTTGCAGGTTGCGCCCCTGGCTGTAGTAAACGATGTTCTGATCATAATTATGCTACCTATAGGAAAACTGAGAGCTCAGACTTAAAACGGCTATTATCGGTAATGAGCATCCGCTTGCATTGTTTTTCCACTGTTCTGCACACTGTGCAAATCTTGTTACCCAGCACACAGCTGCCGCAAATCCCTTTGTGAGCAATTCACTTCAGTTTGTTCAAGAGTTAGGTGCTTTTTACAATCGTTTAGGAAAGGTCAAGAAGCAGTTTAATGATGCTTTAGTGTCTCTTATTATTGAAATTCCTTATGAGCCACTGAATATACTTTTATAGTATAAAACTTTTTGTCTTCCAAGATGGTTGACCAGAGTTTCTGCAGTGTCTTCTGTGTTTGAACATCATGAAGTGGTACTTGATAGCTTGGAATCCTTTGCTTCCATTGGTACTGCTGATGAAACAGCTGAAAGGCTTAAGGCTTTTTTTCAACATGGCACTACTGCACTGGCCCTCAAGGTACAAGTCGTTGCAATCAGCAAATGCCACGGTCAGTAGAATAATTAAAGCGACTGATTCAGTTGTGCAAAAACTGCGTCGCCTACGATCAGATGAACAGTTTAACGCCATTTCCAGAGATGTCAACAGTATGATTTTGGCATATGATCTCGTGCAGATTGCTGTACCTAGAATGCCAAAGCCGCCACAAAAGTATTGTGGGCAGGGCCCAGCTTATGTAACAACAACACCATAGGAACATTATCGAGCAGCATATTACGCTGTCATAAACATTGCAATCATGCAACTCACAGAAAGGTTTAATCGAGATTCTTTAGCACAAACGCAAAAAATAATGCAAGCTATTATAGTGGCAATAGAACAATATTTTTATTGGGTATCAAACTTTTTTTTCATTGTTTGGTGATACAAATATTAATTGTTGCTACAAAAAGAGTATCGCTTTTACTGTATTGGCCAGTTATAGACCTGTATCTAACCTTTCCTTTCTTTCTAAGGTCTTTGAAAAAGTTATTTCTCAACAATTAATCTTC
>OX030964.1:362574-480074 GCA_943735955.1 Piscicola geometra
AGAATGTTAAAAACTTTAAAAAGAATGTTAAAAACTTTAAAAAGAATAATAAAAACTTTAAAAAAAATGTTAAAAACTTTAAAAAGAATGTTAAAAACTTTGAAAAGAATGTTAAAAACTTTGAAAAGAATGTTAAAAACATTAAAAAGAATGTTGAAAACTTTGAAAAGAATGTTAAAAAACTTTGAAAAGAATGTTAAAAACATTAAAAAGAATGTTGAAAACTTTGAAAAGAATGTTAAAAACTTTAAAAAGAATGTTGAAAACTTTGAAAAGAATGTTAAAAACTTTGAAAAGAATATTAAAAACATTAAAAAGAATGTTGAAAACTTTGAAAAGAATGTTAAAAACTTTAAAAAGAATGTTAAAAACTTTAAAAAGAATGTTAAAAACTTTAAAAAGAATGTTAAAAACTTTAAAAAGAATGTTAAAAAACTGTTAAAAAAATGTTAAAAACTTTAAAAAGAATGTTAAAAACTTTGAAAAGAATGTTAAAAACTTTAAAAAGAATGTTAACAACTTTGAAAAAAATGTTAAAAACTTGAAAAGAATGTTAAAAACATTAAAAAGAATGTTGAAAACTTTGAAAAGAATGTTGAAAACTTTGAAAGAATGTTAAAAAACTTTAAAAATGAATGTTAAAAACTTTAAAAAGAATGTTAAAAACTTTAAAAAGAATGTTAAAAACTTTGAAAAGAATGTTAAAAACATTGAAAAGACTGTTGAAAACTTTGAAAAGAATGTTAAAAACATTAAAAAGAATGTTGAAAACTTTGAAAAGAATGTTGAAAACTTTGAAAAGAATGTTAAAAACTTTAAAAAGAATGTTAAAAACTTTAAATAAAATGTTAAAAAACTTTAAAAAGAATGTTAAAAACTTTGAAAAGAATGTTAAAAACTTTGAAAAGAATGTTAAAAACTTTAAAATGAATGTTAAAAACTTTAAAAAGAATGTTAAAAACTTTAAAAAGAATGTTTAAAACTTTGAAAAGAATGTTAAAAACTTTGAAAAGAATGTTAAAAACATTAAAAAGAATGTTGAAAACTTTGAAAAGAATGTTAAAAACTTTAAAAAGAATGTTAAAAACTTTTAAAAAAATGTTAAAAACTTTAAAAAGAATGTTAAAAACTTTGAAAAGAATGTTAAAAACTTTGAAAAGAATGTTAAAAACTTTAAAATGAATGTTAAAAACTTTAAAAAGAATGTTAAAAACTTTTAAAAGAATGTTAAAAACTTTGAAAAGAATGTTAAAAACTTTGAAAAGAATGTTAAAAACATTAAAAAGAATGTTGAAAACTTTGAAAAGAATGTTAAAAACTTTAAAAAGAATGTTAAAAACTTTGAAAAGAATGTTAAAAACATTGAAAAGACTGTTGAAAACTTTGAAAAGAATGTTAAAAACTTTAAAAAGAATGTTAAAAACTTAAAAAAGAATGTTAAAAACTTTGAAAAGAATGTTAAAAACATTAAAAAGAATGTTGAAAACTTTGAAAACAATGTTAAAAAACTTTAAAAAGAATGTTAAAAACTTTAAAAAGAATGTTAAAAACTTTAAAAAGAATGTTAAAAACTTTAAAAAGAATGTTAAAAACTTTAAAAAGAATGTTAAAAACTTTGAAAAGAATGTTAAAAAACTTTGAAAAGAATGTTGAAAACATTAAAAAGAATGTTGAAAACTTTGAAAAGAATGTTAAAAACTTTAAAAAGAATGTTAAAAACTTTGAAAAGAAATGTTAAAAACATTGAAAAGACTGTTGAAAACTTTGAAAAGAATGTTAAAAACTTTAAAAAGAATGTTAAAAACTTAAAAAAGAATGTTAAAAACTTTGAAAAGAATGTTAAAAACATTAAAAGAATGTTGAAAAACTTTGAAAACAATGTTAAAAACTTTAAAAAGAATGTTAAAAACTTTAAAAAGAATGTTAAAAACTTTAAAAAGAATGTTAAAAACTTTAAAAAGAATGTTAAAAACTTTAAAAAGAATGTTAAAAACTTTGAAAAGAATGTTAAAAACTTTGAAAAGAATGTTAAAAACATTAAAAAGAATGTTGAAAACTTTAAAAAGAATGTTAAAAACTTTAAAAAAATGTTAAAAACTTTGAAAAGAATGTTAAAAACATTGAAAAGACTGTTTAAAAACTTTGAAAAGAATGTTAAAAACTTTAAAAAGGATGTTAAAAACTTAAAAAAGAAATTTAAAAACATTAAAAAGAATGTTGAAAACTTTGAAAAGAATGTTAAAAACTTTAAAAAGAATGTTTAAAACTTTAAAAAGAATGTTAAAAACTTTAAAAAGAATGTTAAAAACTTTAAAAAGAATGTTAAAAACTTTAAAAAAAATGTTAAAAACTTTAAAAAGAATGTTAAAAACTTTGATAAAAATGTTAAAAACTTTGAAAAGAATGTTAAAAACTTTAAAAAGAATGTTAAAAACTTTGAAAAGAATGTTAAAAACTTTGAAAAGAATGTTAAAAACTTTAAAAAAAATGTTAAAAAACTTTAAAAAGAATGTTAAAAACTTTGAAAAGAATGTTAAAAACTTTGAAAAGAATGTTAAAAACATTAAAAAAAATGTTGAAAAACTTTGAAAAGAATGTTAAAAACTTTAAAAAGAATGTTAAAAACTTTGAAAAGAATGTTAAAAACATTGAAAAGACTGTTGAAAACTTTGAAAAGAATGTTAAAAACTTTAAAAAGAATGTTAAAAACTTAAAAAAGAATGTTAAAAAACTTTGAAAAGAATGTTAAAAAACATTAAAAAGAATGTTGAAAACTTTGAAAACAATGTTAAAAACTTTAAAAAGAATGTTAAAAAACTTTAAAAAGAATGTTAAAAACTTTAAAAAGAATGTTAAAAACCTTAAAAAGAATGTTAAAAACTTTAAAAAGAATGTTAAAAACTTTGAAAAGAATGTTAAAAACTTTGAAAAGAATGTTAAAAAACATTAAAAAGAATGTTGAAAACTTTGAAAAGAATTGTTAAAAACTTTAAAAAGAATGTTAAAAACATTAAAAAGAATGTTGAAAACTTTGAAAAGAATGTTAAAAACTTTAAAAAGAATGTTAAAAACTTTGAAAAGAATGTTAAAAACATTGAAAAGACTGTTGAAAACTTTGAAAAGAATGTTAAAAACTTTAAAAAGAATGTTAAAAACTTAAAAAAGAATGTTAAAAACTTTGAAAAGAATGTTAAAAACATTAAAAAGAATGTTGAAAACTTTGAAAACAATGTTAAAAACTTTAAAAAGAATGTTAAAAACTTTAAAAAGAATGTTAAAAACTTTAAAAAGAATGTTAAAAACTTTAAAAAGAATGTTAAAAACTTTAAAAAGAATGTTAAAAACTTTAAAAAAAATGTTAAAAACTTTAAAAAGAATGTTAAAAACTTTAAAAAGAATGTTAAAAACTTTAAAAAGAATGTTAAAAACTTTAAAAAGAATGTTAAAAACTTTAAAAAAAATGTTAAAAACTTTAAAAAGAATGTTAAAAACTTTGAAAAGAATGTTAAAAACTTTGAAAAGAATGTTAAAAACTTTAAAATGAATGTTAAAAACTTTAAAAAGAATGTTAAAAACTTTAAAAAGAATGTTAAAAACTTTGAAAAGAATGTTAAAAACTTTGAAAAGAATGTTAAAAACATTAAAAAGAATGTTGAAAACTTTGAAAAGAATGTTAAAAACTTTAAAAAGAATGTTAAAAACTTTGAAAAGAATGTTAAAAACATTGAAAAGACTGTTGAAAACTTTGAAAAGAATGTTAAAAACTTTAAAAAGAATGTTAAAAACTTAAAAAAGAATGTTAAAAACTTTGAAAAGAATGTTAAAAACATTAAAAAGAATGTTGAAAACTTTGAAAAGAATGTTAAAAACTTTAAAAAGAATGTTAAAAACTTTGAAAAGAATGTTAAAAACATTGAAAAGACTGTTGAAAACTTTGAAAAGAATGTGAAAAACTTTAAAAAGGATGTTAAAAACTTAAAAAAGAATATTAAAAACATTAAAAAGAATGTTGAAAACTTTGAAAAGAATGTTAAAAACTTTAAAAAGAATGTTTAAAACTTTAAAAAGAATGTTAAAAACTTTAAAAAGAATGTTAAAAACTTTAAAAAGAATGTTAAAAACTTTAAAAAAAATGTTAAAAACTTTAAAAAGAATGTTAAAAACTTTGGAAAGAATGTTAAAAACTTTAAAAAGAATGTTAAAAACTTTAAAAAGAATGTTAAAAACTTTGAAAAGAATGTTAAAAACTTTGAAAAGAATGTTAAAAACATTGAAAAGACTGTTGAAAACTTTGAAAAGAATGTTAAAAACTTTAAAAAGAATGTTAAAAACTTAAAAAAGAATGTTAAAAACTTTGAAAAGAATGTTAAAAACATTAAAAAGAATGTTGAAAACTTTGAAAACAATGTTAAAAACTTTAAAAAGAATGTTAAAAACTTTAAAAAGAATGTTAAAAACTTTAAAAAGAATGTTAAAAACTTTAAAAAGAATGTTAAAAACTTTAAAAAGAATGTTAAAAACTTTGAAAAGAATGTTAAAAACTTTAAAAAGAATGTTAAAAACTTAAAAAAGAATGTTAAAAACATTAAAAAGAATGTTGAAAACTTTGAAAAGAATGTTAAAAACTTTAAAAAGAATGTTAAAAACATTAAAAAGAATGTTGAAAACTTTGAAAAGAATGTTAAAAACTTTAAAAAGAATGTTAAAAACTTTGAAAAGAATGTTAAAAACATTGAAAAGACTGTTGAAAACTTTGAAAAGAATGTTAAAAACTTTAAAAAGAATGTTAAAAACTTAAAAAAGAATGTTAAAAACTTTGAAAAGAATGTTAAAAACATTAAAAAGAATGTTGAAAACTTTGAAAACAATGTTAAAAACTTTAAAAAGAATGTTAAAAACTTTAAAAAGAATGTTAAAAACTTTAAAAAGAATGTTAAAAACTTTAAAAAGAATGTTAAAAACTTTAAAAAGAATGTTAAAAACTTTGAAAAGAATGTTAAAAACTTTAAAAAGAATGTTAAAAACTTAAAAAAGAATGTTAAAAACTTTGAAAAGAATGTTAAAAACATTAAAAAGAATGTTGAAAACTTTGAAAACAATGTTAAAAACTTTAAAAAGAATGTTAAAAACTTTAAAAAGAATGTTAAAAACTTTAAAAAGAATGTTAAAAACTTTAAAAAGAATGTTAAAAACTTTAAAAAGAATGTTAAAAACTTTGAAAAGAATGTTAAAAACTTTGAAAAGAATGTTAAAAACATTAAAAAGAATGTTGAAAACTTTAAAAAGAATGTTAAAAACTTTAAAAAGAATGTTAAAAACTTTGAAAAGAATATTAAAAACATTAAAAAGAATGTTGAAAACTTTGAAAAGAATGTTAAAAACTTTGAAAAGAATGTTAAAAACATTGAAAAGACTGTTGAAAACTTTGAAAAGAATGTTAAAAACTTTAAAAAGGATGTTAAAAACTTAAAAAAGAAATTTAAAAACATTAAAAAGAATGTTGAAAACTTTGAAAAGAATGTTAAAAACTTTAAAAAGAATGTTTAAAACTTTAAAAAGAATGTTAAAAACTTTAAAAAGAATGTTAAAAACTTTAAAAAGAATGTTAAAAACTTTAAAAAAAATGTTAAAAACTTTAAAAAGAATGTTAAAAACTTTGATAAAAATGTTAAAAACTTTGAAAAGAATGTTAAAAACTTTAAAATGAATGTTAAAAACTTTAAAAAGAATGTTAAAAACTTTAAAAAGAATGTTAAAAACTTTAAAAAGAATGTTAAAAACTTTTAAAAAAATGTTAAAAACTTTAAAAAGAATGTTAAAAACTTTGAAAAGAATGTTAAAAACTTTGAAAAGAATGTTAAAAACTTTAAAATGAATGTTAAAAACTTTAAAAAGAATGTTAAAAACTTTAAAAAGAATGTTAAAAACTTTGAAAAGAATGTTAAAAACTTTGAAAAGAATGTTAAAAACATTAAAAAGAATGTTGAAAACTTTGAAAAGAATGTTAAAAACTTTAAAAAGAATGTTAAAAACTTAAAAAAGAATGTTAAAAACTTTGAAAAGAATGTTAAAAACATTAAAAAGAATGTTGAAAACTTTGAAAACAATGTTAAAAACTTTAAAAAAAATGTTAAAAACTTTAAAAAGAATGTTAAAAACTTTAAAAAGAATGTTAAAAACTTTAAAAAGAATGTTAAAAACTTTAAAAAGAATGTTAAAAACTTTGAAAAGAATGTTAAAAACTTTGAAAAGAATGTTAAAAACATTAAAAAGAATGTTGAAAACTTTGAAAAGAATGTTAAAAACTTTAAAAAGAATGTTAAAAACTTTGAAAAGAATGTTAAAAACATTGAAAAGACTGTTGAAAACTTTGAAAAGAATGTTAAAAACTTTAAAAAGAATGTTAAAAACTTAAAAAAGAATGTTAAAAACTTTGAAAAGAATGTTAAAAACATTAAAAAGAATGTTGAAAACTTTGAAAACAATGTTAAAAACTTTAAAAAAAATGTTAAAAACTTTAAAAAGAATGTTAAAAACTTTAAAAAGAATGTTAAAAACTTTAAAAAGAATGTTAAAAACTTTAAAAAGAATGTTAAAAACTTTGAAAAGAATGTTAAAAACTTTGAAAAGAATGTTAAAAACATTAAAAAGAATGTTGAAAACTTTGAAAAGAATGTTAAAAACTTTAAAAAGAATGTTAAAAACTTTGAAAAGAATGTTAAAAACATTGAAAAGACTGTTGAAAACTTTGAAAAGAATGTTAAAAACTTTAAAAAGGATGTTAAAAACTTAAAAAAGAATATTAAAAACATTAAAAAGAATGTTGAAAACTTTGAAAAGAATGTTAAAAACTTTAAAAAGAATGTTTAAAACTTTAAAAAGAATGTTAAAAACTTTAAAAAGAATGTTAAAAACTTTAAAAAGAATGTTAAAAACTTTAAAAAAAAATGTTAAAAACTTTGAAAAGAATGTTAAAAACTTTAAAAAGAATGTTTAAAACTTTAAAAAGAATGTTAAAAACTTTAAAAAGAATGTTAAAAACTTTAAAAAGAATGTTAAAAACTTTAAAAAAAAATGTTAAAAACTTTGAAAAGAATGTTAAAAACTTTAAAAAGAATGTTTAAAACTTTAAAAAGAATGTTAAAAACTTTAAAAAGAATGTTAAAAACTTTAAAAAGAATGTTAAAAACTTTAAAAAAAATGTTAAAAACTTTAAAAAGAATGTTAAAAACTTTGATAAAAATGTTAAAAACTTTGAAAAGAATGTTAAAAACTTTAAAATGAATGTTAAAAACTTTAAAAAGAATGTTAAAAACTTTAAAAAGAATGTTAAAAACTTTGAAAAGAATGTTAAAAACTTTGAAAAGAATGTTAAAAACATTAAAAAGAATGTTGAAAACTTTGAAAAGAATGTTAAAAACTTTAAAAAGAATGTTAAAAACTTTGAAAAGAATGTTAAAAACATTGAAAAGACTGTTGAAAACTTTGAAAAGAATGTTAAAAACTTTAAAAAGAATGTTAAAAACTTAAAAAAGAATGTTAAAAACTTTGAAAAGAATGTTAAAAACATTAAAAAGAATGTTGAATACTTTGAAAACAATGTTAAAAACTTTAAAAAGAATGTTAAAAACTTTAAAAAGAATGTTAAAAACTTTAAAAAGAATGTTAAAAACATTAAAAAGAATGTTGAAAACTTTGAAAAGAATGTTAAAAACTTTAAAAAGAATGTTAAAAACATTAAAAAGAATGTTGAAAACTTTGAAAAGAATGTTAAAAACTTTAAAAAGAATGTTAAAAACTTTGAAAAGAATGTTAAAAACATTGAAAAGACTGTTGAAAACTTTGAAAAGAATGTTAAAAACTTTAAAAAGAATGTTAAAAACTTAAAAAAGAATGTTAAAAACTTTGAAAAGAATGTTAAAAACATTAAAAAGAATGTTGAAAACTTTGAAAACAATGTTAAAAACTTTAAAAAGAATGTTAAAAACTTTAAAAAGAATGTTAAAAACTTTAAAAAGAATGTTAAAAACTTTAAAAAGAATGTTAAAAACTTTAAAAAGAATGTTAAAAACTTTTAAAAAAATGTTAAAAACTTTAAAAAGAATGTTAAAAACTTTGAAAAGAATGTTAAAAACTTTGAAAAGAATGTTAAAAACTTTAAAATGAATGTTAAAAACTTTAAAAAGAATGTTAAAAACTTTAAAAAGAATGTTAAAAACTTTGAAAAGAATGTTAAAATTTTTGAAAAGAATGTTAAAAACATTAAAAAGAATGTTGAAAACTTTGAAAAGAATGTTAAAAACTTTAAAAAGAATGTTAAAAACTTTGAAAAGAATGTTAAAAACATTGAAAAGACTGTTGAAAACTTTGAAAAGAATGTTAAAAACTTTAAAAAGAATGTTAAAAACTTAAAAAAGAATGTTAAAAACTTTGAAAAGAATGTTAAAAACATTAAAAAGAATGTTGAAAACTTTGAAAACAATGTTAAAAACTTTAAAAAAAATGTTAAAAACTTTAAAAAGAATGTTAAAAACTTTAAAAAGAATGTTAAAAACTTTAAAAAGAATGTTAAAAACTTTAAAAAGAATGTTAAAAACTTTGAAAAGAATGTTAAAAACTTTGAAAAGAATGTTAAAAACATTAAAAAGAATGTTGAAAACTTTGAAAAGAATGTTAAAAACTTTAAAAAGAATGTTAAAAACTTTGAAAAGAATGTTAAAAACATTGAAAAGACTGTTGAAAACTTTGAAAAGAATGTTAAAAACTTTAAAAAGGATGTTAAAAACTTAAAAAAGAATATTAAAAACATTAAAAAGAATGTTGAAAACTTTGAAAAGAATGTTAAAAACTTTAAAAAGAATGTTTAAAACTTTAAAAAGAATGTTAAAAACTTTAAAAAGAATGTTAAAAACTTTAAAAAGAATGTTAAAAACTTTAAAAAAAATGTTAAAAACTTTGAAAAGAATGTTAAAAACTTTGGAAAGAATGTTAAAAACTTTAAAAAGAATGTTAAAAACTTTAAAAAGAATGTTAAAAACTTTTGAAAAGAATGTTAAAAACTTTGAAAAGAATGTTAAAAACATTAAAAAGAATGTTGAAAACTTTGAAAAGAATGTTAAAAACTTTAAAAAGAATGTTAAAAACATTAAAAAGAATGTTGAAAACTTTGAAAAGAATGTTAAAAACTTTAAAAAGAATGTTAAAAACTTTGAAAAGAATGTTAAAAACATTGAAAAGACTGTTGAAAACTTTGAAAAGAATGTTAAAAACTTTAAAAAGAATGTTAAAAACTTAAAAAAGAATGTTAAAAACTTTGAAAAGAATGTTAAAAACATTAAAAAGAATGTTGAAAACTTTGAAAACAATGTTAAAAACTTTAAAAAGAATGTTAAAAACTTTAAAAAGAATGTTAAAAACTTTAAAAAGAATGTTAAAAACTTTAAAAAGAATGTTAAAAACTTTAAAAAGAATGTTAAAAACTTTGAAAAAAATGTTAAAAACTTTGAAAAGAATGTTGAAAACATTAAAAAGAATGTTGAAAACTTTGAAAAGAATGTTAAAAACTTTAAAAAGAATGTTAAAAACTTTGAAAAGAATGTTAAAAACATTGAAAAGACTGTTGAAAACTTTGAAAAGAATGTTAAAAACTTTAAAAAGAATGTTAAAAACTTAAAAAAGAATGTTAAAAACTTTGAAAAGAATGTTAAAAACATTAAAAAGAATGTTGAAAACTTTGAAAACAATGTTAAAAACTTTAAAAAGAATGTTAAAAACTTTAAAAAGAATGTTAAAAACTTTAAAAAGAATGTTAAAAACTTTAAAAAGAATGTTAAAAACTTTAAAAAGAATGTTAAAAACTTTGAAAAGAATGTTAAAAACTTTGAAAAGAATGTTAAAAACATTAAAAAGAATGTTGAAAACTTTAAAAAGAATGTTAAAAACTTTAAAAAGAATGTTAAAAACTTTGAAAAGAATGTTAAAAACATTGAAAAGACTGTTGAAAACTTTGAAAAGAATGTTAAAAACTTTAAAAAGGATGTTAAAAACTTAAAAAAGAATATTAAAAACATTAAAAAGAATGTTGAAAACTTTGAAAAGAATGTTAAAAACTTTAAAAAGAATGTTTAAAACTTTAAAAAGAATGTTAAAAACTTTAAAAAGAATGTTACAAACTTTAAAAAGAATGTTAAAAACTTTAAAAAAAATGTTAAAAACTTTAAAAAGAATGTTAAAAACTTTGAAAAGAATGTTAAAAACTTTGAAAAGAATGTTAAAAACTTTAAAATGAATGTTAAAAACTTTAAAAAGAATGTTAAAAACTTTAAAAAGAATGTTAAAAACTTTGAAAAGAATGTTAAAAACTTTAAAAAGAATGTTAAAAACTTTGAAAAGAATGTTAAAAACATTGAAAAGACTGTTGAAAACTTTGAAAAGAATGTTAAAAACTTTAAAAAGAATGTTAAAAACTTAAAAAAGAATGTTAAAAACTTTGAAAAGAATGTTAAAAACATTAAAAAGAATGTTGAAAACTTTGAAAAGAATGTTAAAAACTTTAAAAAGAATGTTAAAAACATTAAAAAGAATGTTGAAAACTTTGAAAAGAATGTTAAAAACTTTAAAAAGAATGTTAAAAACTTTGAAAAGAATGTTAAAAACATTGAAAAGACTGTTGAAAACTTTGAAAAGAATGTTAAAAACTTTAAAAAGAATGTTAAAAACTTAAAAAAGAATGTTAAAAACTTTGAAAAGAATGTTAAAAACATTAAAAAGAATGTTGAAAACTTTGAAAACAATGTTAAAAACTTTAAAAAGAATGTTAAAAACTTTAAAAAGAATGTTAAAAACTTTAAAAAGAATGTTAAAAACTTTAAAAAGAATGTTAAAAACTTTAAAAAGAATGTTAAAAACTTTGAAAAGAATGTTAAAAACTTTGAAAAGAATGTTGAAAACATTAAAAAGAATGTTGAAAACTTTGAAAAGAATGTTAAAAACTTTAAAAAGAATGTTAAAAACTTTGAAAAGAATGTTAAAAACATTGAAAAGACTGTTGAAAACTTTGAAAAGAATGTTAAAAACTTTAAAAAGAATGTTAAAAACTTAAAAAAGAATGTTAAAAACTTTGAAAAGAATGTTAAAAACATTAAAAAGAATGTTGAAAACTTTGAAAACAATGTTAAAAACTTTAAAAAGAATGTTAAAAACTTTAAAAAGAATGTTAAAAACTTTAAAAAGAATGTTAAAAACTTTAAAAAGAATGTTAAAAACATTAAAAAGAATGTTGAAAACTTTGAAAAGAATGTTAAAAACTTTAAAAAGAATGTTAAAAACTTTGAAAAGAATGTTAAAAACATTGAAAAGACTGTTGAAAACTTTGAAAAGAATGTTAAAAACTTTAAAAAGAATGTTAAAAACTTAAAAAAGAATGTTAAAAACTTTGAAAAGAATGTTAAAAACATTAAAAAGAATGTTGAAAACTTTGAAAACAATGTTAAAAACTTTAAAAAGAATGTTAAAAACTTTAAAAAGAATGTTAAAAACTTTAAAAAGAATGTTAAAAACTTTAAAAAGAATGTTAAAAACTTTAAAAAGAATGTTAAAAACTTTGAAAAGAATGTTAAAAACTTTGAAAAGAATGTTGAAAACATTAAAAAGAATGTTGAAAACTTTGAAAAGAATGTTAAAAACTTTAAAAAGAATGTTAAAAACTTTGAAAAGAATGTTAAAAACATTGAAAAGACTGTTGAAAACTTTGAAAAGAATGTTAAAAACTTTAAAAAGAATGTTAAAAACTTAAAAAAGAATGTTAAAAACTTTGAAAAGAATGTTAAAAACATTAAAAAGAATGTTGAAAACTTTGAAAACAATGTTAAAAACTTTAAAAAGAATGTTAAAAACTTTAAAAAGAATGTTAAAAACTTTAAAAAGAATGTTAAAAACTTTAAAAAGAATGTTAAAAACTTTAAAAAGAATGTTAAAAACTTTGAAAAGAATGTTAAAAACTTTGAAAAGAATGTTAAAAACATTAAAAAGAATGTTGAAAACTTTAAAAAGAATGTTAAAAACTTTAAAAAGAATGTTAAAAACTTTGAAAAGAATGTTAAAAACATTGAAAAGACTGTTGAAAACTTTGAAAAGAATGTTAAAAACTTTAAAAAGGATGTTAAAAACTTAAAAAAGAATATTAAAAACATTAAAAAGAATGTTGAAAACTTTGAAAAGAATGTTAAAAACTTTAAAAAGAATGTTTAAAACTTTAAAAAG
Source organism: Piscicola geometra (assembly GCA_943735955.1). Taxonomy (NCBI): domain Eukaryota; kingdom Metazoa; phylum Annelida; class Clitellata; order Hirudinida; family Piscicolidae; genus Piscicola; species Piscicola geometra. Next base: position 374,836 of record OX030964.1, read on the forward strand.
AATGTTAAAAACTTTAAAAAGAATGTTACAAACTTTAAAAAGAATGTTAAAAACTTTAAAAAAAATGTTAAAAACTTTAAAAAGAATGTTAAAAACTTTGAAAAGAATGTTAAAAACTTTGAAAAGAATGTTAAAAACTTTAAAATGAATGTTAAAAACTTTAAAAAGAATGTTAAAAACTTTAAAAAGAATGTTAAAAACTTTGAAAAGAATGTTAAAAACTTTGAAAAGAATGTTAAAAACATTAAAAAGAATGTTGAAAACTTTGAAAAGAATGTTAAAAACTTTAAAAAGAATGTTAAAAACTTTGAAAAGAATGTTAAAAACATTGAAAAGACTGTTGAAAACTTTGAAAAGAATGTTAAAAACTTTAAAAAGAATGTTAAAAACTTAAAAAAGAATGTTAAAAACTTTGAAAAGAATGTTAAAAACATTAAAAAGAATGTTGAAAACTTTGAAAACAATGTTAAAAACTTTAAAAAGAATGTTAAAAACTTTAAAAAGAATGTTAAAAACTTTAAAAAGAATGTTAAAAACTTTAAAAAGAATGTTAAAAACTTTAAAAAGAATGTTAAAAACTTTGAAAAGAATGTTAAAAACTTTGAAAAGAATGTTAAAAACATTAAAAAGAATGTTGAAAACATTGAAAAGAATGTTAAAAACTTTAAAAAGAATGTTAAAAACTTTGAAAAGAATGTTAAAAACATTGAAAAGACTGTTGAAAACTTTGAAAAGAATGTTAAAAACTTTAAAAAGGATGTTAAAAACTTAAAAAAGAATATTAAAAACATTAAAAAGAATGTTGAAAACTTTGAAAAGAATGTTAAAAACTTTAAAAAGAATGTTTAAAACTTTAAAAAGAATGTTAAAAACTTTAAAAAGAATGTTAAAAACTTTAAAAAGAATGTTAAAAACTTTTAAAAAAATGTTAAAAACTTTAAAAAGAATGTTAAAAACTTTGGAAAGAATGTTAAAAACTTTGAAAAGAATGTTAAAAACATTAAAAAGAATGTTAAAAACTTTGAAAAGAATGTTAAAAACTTTAAAAAGAATGTTGAAAACTTTGAAAAGAATGTTAAAAACTTTAAAAAGAATGTTAAAAACTTTGAAAAGAATGTTAAAAACATTGAAAAGACTGTTGAAAACTTTGAAAAGAATGTTAAAAACTTTAAAAAGAATGTTAAAAACTTAAAAAAGAATGTTAAAAACTTTGAAAAGAATGTTAAAAACATTAAAAAGAATGTTGAAAACTTTGAAAACAATGTTAAAAACTTTAAAAAGAATGTTAAAAACTTTAAAAAGAATGTTAAAAACTTTAAAAAGAATGTTAAAAACTTTAAAAAGAATGTTAAAAACTTTAAAAAGAATGTTAAAAACTTTGAAAAGAATGTTAAAAACTTTGAAAAGAATGTTAAAAACATTAAAAAGAATGTTGAAAACATTGAAAAGAATGTTAAAAACTTTAAAAAGAATGTTAAAAACTTTGAAAAGAATGTTAAAAACATTGAAAAGACTGTTGAAAACTTTGAAAAGAATGTTAAAAACTTTAAAAAGGATGTTAAAAACTTAAAAAAGAATATTAAAAACATTAAAAAGAATGTTGAAAACTTTGAAAAGAATGTTAAAAACTTTAAAAAGAATGTTTAAAACTTTAAAAAGAATGTTAAAAACTTTAAAAAGAATGTTAAAAACTTTAAAAAGAATGTTAAAAACTTTTAAAAAAATGTTAAAAACTTTAAAAAGAATGTTAAAAACTTTGGAAAGAATGTTAAAAACTTTGAAAAGAATGTTAAAAACATTAAAAAGAATGTTAAAAACTTTGAAAAGAATGTTAAAAACTTTAAAAAGAATGTTGAAAACTTTGAAAAGAATGTTAAAAACTTTGAAAAGAATATTAAAAACATTAAAAAGAATGTTGAAAACTTTGAAAAGAATGTTAAAAACTTTAAAAAGAATGTTAAAAACTTTAAAAAGAATGTTAAAAACTTTAAAAAGAATGTTAAAAACTTTAAAAAGAATGTTAAAAACTTTTAAAAAAATGTTAAAAACTTTAAAAAGAATGTTAAAAACTTTGAAAAGAATGTTAAAAACTTTAAAAAGAATGTTAACAACTTTGAAAAAAATGTTAAAAACTTTGAAAAGAATGTTAAAAACATTAAAAAGAATGTTGAAAACTTTGAAAAGAATGTTGAAAACTTTGAAAAGAATGTTAAAAACTTTAAAAAGAATGTTAAAAACTTTAAAAAGAATGTTAAAAACTTAAAAAAGAATGTTAAAAACTTTGAAAAGAATGTTAAAAACATTAAAAAGAATGTTGAAAACTTTGAAAACAATGTTAAAAACTTTAAAAAGAATGTTAAAAACTTTAAAAAGAATGTTAAAAACTTTAAAAAGAATGTTAAAAACTTTAAAAAGAATGTTAAAAACTTTAAAAAGAATGTTAAAAACTTTGAAAAGAATGTTAAAAACTTTGAAAAGAATGTTGAAAACATTAAAAAGAATGTTGAAAACTTTGAAAAGAATGTTAAAAACTTTAAAAAGAATGTTAAAAACTTTGAAAAGAATGTTAAAAACATTGAAAAGACTGTTGAAAACTTTGAAAAGAATGTTAAAAACTTTAAAAAGAATGTTAAAAACTTAAAAAAGAATGTTAAAAACTTTGAAAAGAATGTTAAAAACATTAAAAAGAATGTTGAAAACTTTGAAAACAATGTTAAAAACTTTAAAAAGAATGTTAAAAACTTTAAAAAGAATGTTAAAAACTTTAAAAAGAATGTTAAAAACTTTAAAAAGAATGTTAAAAACTTTAAAAAGAATGTTAAAAACTTTGAAAAGAATGTTAAAAACTTTGAAAAGAATGTTAAAAACATTAAAAAGAATGTTGAAAACTTTAAAAAGAATGTTAAAAACTTTAAAAAGAATGTTAAAAACTTTGAAAAGAATGTTAAAAACATTGAAAAGACTGTTGAAAACTTTGAAAAGAATGTTAAAAACTTTAAAAAGGATGTTAAAAACTTAAAAAAGAATATTAAAAACATTAAAAAGAATGTTGAAAACTTTGAAAAGAATGTTAAAAACTTTAAAAAGAATGTTTAAAACTTTAAAAAGAATGTTAAAAACTTTAAAAAGAATGTTACAAACTTTAAAAAGAATGTTAAAAACTTTAAAAAAAATGTTAAAAACTTTAAAAAGAATGTTAAAAACTTTGAAAAGAATGTTAAAAACTTTGAAAAGAATGTTAAAAACTTTAAAATGAATGTTAAAAACTTTAAAAAGAATGTTAAAAACTTTAAAAAGAATGTTAAAAACTTTGAAAAGAATGTTAAAAACTTTGAAAAGAATGTTAAAAACATTAAAAAGAATGTTGAAAACTTTGAAAAGAATGTTAAAAACTTTAAAAAGAATGTTAAAAACTTTGAAAAGAATGTTAAAAACATTGAAAAGACTGTTGAAAACTTTGAAAAGAATGTTAAAAACTTTAAAAAGAATGTTAAAAACTTAAAAAAGAATGTTAAAAACTTTGAAAAGAATGTTAAAAACATTAAAAAGAATGTTGAAAACTTTGAAAACAATGTTAAAAACTTTAAAAAGAATGTTAAAAACTTAAAAAAGAATGTTAAAAACTTTGAAAAGAATGTTAAAAACATTAAAAAGAATGTTGAAAACTTTGAAAACAATGTTAAAAACTTTGAAAAGAATGTTAAAAACTTTAAAAAGAATGTTAAAAACTTTAAAAAGAATGTTAAAAACTTTAAAAAGAATGTTAAAAACTTTAAAAAGAATGTTAAAAACTTTGAAAAGAATGTTAAAAACTTTGAAAAGAATGTTAAAAACATTAAAAAGAATGTTGAAAACTTTAAAAAGAATGTTAAAAACTTTAAAAAGAATGTTAAAAACTTTGAAAAGAATGTTAAAAACATTGAAAAGACTGTTGAAAACTTTGAAAAGAATGTTAAAAACTTTAAAAAGGATGTTAAAAACTTAAAAAAGAATATTAAAAACATTAAAAAGAATGTTGAAAACTTTGAAAAGAATGTTAAAAACTTTAAAAAGAATGTTTAAAACTTTAAAAAGAATGTTAAAAACTTTTAAAAAAATGTTAAAAACTTTAAAAAGAATGTTAAAAACTTTGAAAAGAATGTTAAAAACTTTAAAAAGAATGTTAACAACTTTGAAAAAAATGTTAAAAACTTTGAAAAGAATGTTAAAAACATTAAAAAGAATGTTGAAAACTTTGAAAAGAATGTTGAAAACTTTGAAAAGAATGTTAAAAACTTTAAAAAGAATGTTAAAAACTTTAAAAAGAATGTTAAAAACTTAAAAAAGAATGTTAAAAACTTTGAAAAGAATGTTAAAAACATTAAAAAGAATGTTGAAAACTTTGAAAACAATGTTAAAAACTTTAAAAAGAATGTTAAAAACTTTAAAAAGAATGTTAAAAACTTTAAAAAGAATGTTAAAAACTTTAAAAAGAATGTTAAAAACTTTAAAAAGAATGTTAAAAACTTTGAAAAGAATGTTAAAAACTTTGAAAAGAATGTTGAAAACATTAAAAAGAATGTTGAAAACTTTGAAAAGAATGTTAAAAACTTTAAAAAGAATGTTAAAAACTTTGAAAAGAATGTTAAAAACATTGAAAAGACTGTTGAAAACTTTGAAAAGAATGTTAAAAACTTTAAAAAGAATGTTAAAAACTTAAAAAAGAATGTTAAAAACTTTGAAAAGAATGTTAAAAACATTAAAAAGAATGTTGAAAACTTTGAAAACAATGTTAAAAACTTTAAAAAGAATGTTAAAAACTTTAAAAAGAATGTTAAAAACTTTAAAAAGAATGTTAAAAACTTTAAAAAGAATGTTAAAAACTTTAAAAAGAATGTTAAAAACTTTGAAAAGAATGTTAAAAACTTTGAAAAGAATGTTAAAAACATTAAAAAGAATGTTGAAAACTTTAAAAAGAATGTTAAAAACTTTAAAAAGAATGTTAAAAACTTTGAAAAGAATGTTAAAAACATTGAAAAGACTGTTGAAAACTTTGAAAAGAATGTTAAAAACTTTAAAAAGGATGTTAAAAACTTAAAAAAGAATATTAAAAACATTAAAAAGAATGTTGAAAACTTTGAAAAGAATGTTAAAAACTTTAAAAAGAATGTTTAAAACTTTAAAAAGAATGTTAAAAACTTTAAAAAGAATGTTACAAACTTTAAAAAGAATGTTAAAAACTTTAAAAAAAATGTTAAAAACTTTAAAAAGAATGTTAAAAACTTTGAAAAGAATGTTAAAAACTTTGAAAAGAATGTTAAAAACTTTAAAATGAATGTTAAAAACTTTAAAAAGAATGTTAAAAACTTTAAAAAGAATGTTAAAAACTTTGAAAAGAATGTTAAAAACTTTGAAAAGAATGTTAAAAACATTAAAAAGAATGTTGAAAACTTTGAAAAGAATGTTAAAAACTTTAAAAAGAATGTTAAAAACTTTGAAAAGAATGTTAAAAACATTGAAAAGACTGTTGAAAACTTTGAAAAGAATGTTAAAAACTTTAAAAAGAATGTTAAAAACTTAAAAAAGAATGTTAAAAACTTTGAAAAGAATGTTAAAAACATTAAAAAGAATGTTGAAAACTTTGAAAACAATGTTAAAAACTTTAAAAAGAATGTTAAAAACTTAAAAAAGAATGTTAAAAACTTTGAAAAGAATGTTAAAAACATTAAAAAGAATGTTGAAAACTTTGAAAACAATGTTAAAAACTTTGAAAAGAATGTTAAAAACTTTAAAAAGAATGTTAAAAACTTTAAAAAGAATGTTAAAAACTTTAAAAAGAATGTTAAAAACTTTAAAAAGAATGTTAAAAACTTTGAAAAGAATGTTAAAAACTTTGAAAAGAATGTTAAAAACATTAAAAAGAATGTTGAAAACTTTAAAAAGAATGTTAAAAACTTTAAAAAGAATGTTAAAAACTTTGAAAAGAATGTTAAAAACATTGAAAAGACTGTTGAAAACTTTGAAAAGAATGTTAAAAACTTTAAAAAGGATGTTAAAAACTTAAAAAAGAATATTAAAAACATTAAAAAGAATGTTGAAAACTTTGAAAAGAATGTTAAAAACTTTAAAAAGAATGTTTAAAACTTTAAAAAGAATGTTAAAAACTTTAAAAAGAATGTTACAAACTTTAAAAAGAATGTTAAAAACTTTAAAAAAAATGTTAAAAACTTTAAAAAGAATGTTAAAAACTTTGAAAAGAATGTTAAAAACTTTGAAAAGAATGTTAAAAACTTTAAAATGAATGTTAAAAACTTTAAAAAGAATGTTAAAAACTTTAAAAAGAATGTTAAAAACTTTGAAAAGAATGTTAAAAACATTGAAAAGACTGTTGAAAACTTTGAAAAGAATGTTAAAAACTTTAAAAAGAATGTTAAAAACTTAAAAAAGAATGTTAAAAACTTTGAAAAGAATGTTAAAAACATTAAAAAGAATGTTGAAAACTTTGAAAACAATGTTAAAAACTTTAAAAAGAATGTTAAAAACTTTAAAAAGAATGTTAAAAACTTTAAAAAGAATGTTAAAAACTTTAAAAAGAATGTTAAAAACTTTAAAAAGAATGTTAAAAACTTTGAAAAGAATGTTAAAAACTTTGAAAAGAATGTTAAAAACATTAAAAAGAATGTTGAAAACTTTGAAAAGAATGTTAAAAACTTTAAAAAGAATGTTAAAAACTTTGAAAAGAATGTTAAAAACATTGAAAAGACTGTTGAAAACTTTGAAAAGAATGTTAAAAACTTTAAAAAGGATGTTAAAAACTTAAAAAAGAATATTAAAAACATTAAAAAGAATGTTGAAAACTTTGAAAAGAATGTTAAAAACTTTAAAAAGAATGTTTAAAACTTTAAAAAGAATGTTAAAAACTTTAAAAAGAATGTTAAAAACTTTAAAAAGAATGTTAAAAACTTTAAAAAAAATGTTAAAAACTTTAAAAAGAATGTTAAAAACTTTGGAAAGAATGTTAAAAACTTTGAAAAGAATGTTAAAAACATTAAAAAGAATGTTAAAAACTTTGAAAAGAATGTTAAAAACTTTAAAAAGAATGTTGAAAACTTTGAAAAGAATGTTAAAAACTTTGAAAAGAATATTAAAAACATTAAAAAGAATGTTGAAAACTTTGAAAAGAATGTTAAAAACTTTAAAAAGAATGTTAAAAACTTTAAAAAGAATGTTAAAAACTTTAAAAAGAATGTTAAAAACTTTAAAAAGAATGTTAAAAACTTTTAAAAAAATGTTAAAAACTTTAAAAAGAATGTTAAAAACTTTGAAAAGAATGTTAAAAACTTTAAAAAGAATGTTAACAACTTTGAAAAAAATGTTAAAAACTTTGAAAAGAATGTTAAAAACATTAAAAAGAATGTTGAAAACTTTGAAAAGAATGTTGAAAACTTTGAAAAGAATGTTAAAAACTTTAAAAAGAATGTTAAAAACTTTAAAAAGAATGTTAAAAACTTTAAAAAGAATGTTAAAAACTTTGAAAAGAATGTTAAAAACATTAAAAAGAATGTTGAAAACTTTGAAAAGAATGTTAAAAACTTTAAAAAGGATGTTAAAAACTTTAAAAAGGATGTTAAAAACTTAAAAAAGAATATTAAAAACATTAAAAAGAATGTTGAAAACTTGGAAAAGAATGTTAAAAACTTTAAAAAGAATGTTTAAAACTTTAAAAAGAATGTTAAAAACTTTAAAAAGAATGTTAAAAACTTTAAAAAGAATGTTAAAAACTTTTAAAAAATGTTAAAAACTTTAAAAAGAATGTTAAAAACTTTAAAAAGAATGTTAAAAACTTTTAAAAAAATGTTAAAAACTTTAAAAAGAATGTTAAAAACTTTGAAAAGAATGTTAAAAACTTTAAAAAGAATGTTAACAACTTTGAAAAAAATGTTAAAAACTTTGAAAAGAATGTTAAAAACATTAAAAAGAATGTTGAAAACTTTGAAAAGAATGTTAAAAACTTTAAAAAGAATGTTAAAAACTTTAAATAGAATGTTAAAAACTTTAAAAAGAATGTTAAAAACTTTGAAAAGAATGTTAAAAACTTTAAAAAGAATGTTAAAAACTTTGAAAAGAATGTTAAAAACATTGAAAAGAATGTTAAAAACTCTAAAAAGAATGTTAAAAACTTAAAATTTACATATATTGCATATTTACGTATATTGCATATTTACATATATTGCATATTTACATATATTGCATATTTACATATATTGCATATTTACATATATTGCATATTTACATATATTGCATATTTACATATATTGCATATTTACATATATTGCATATTTAAATATATTGCATGTTTACATATATTGCATATTTACATATATTGCATATTTACATATACTGCATATTTACATTTATTGCATATTTACATATATTGCATATTTACATATATTGCATATTTACATATATTGCCTTTTTACATATATTGCATATTTACATATGTTGCATATATACATATATTGCATATTTTCATATATTGCATAAGTGCATATATTGCATATTTACATATATTGCATATTTACATATATTGCATATTTACATATATTGCATATTTACATATATTGCATATTTACATATTATGCATATATACATATATTACATATTTACATATATTGCATGTTTTCATATATTGCGTATTTACATATATTGCATTTCAACATATATTGCATTTCAACATATATTGCATATTTACATATATTGCATATTTACATATATTGCATATTTACATATATTGCATATTTACATATATTGCATATTTACATATATTGCATATTTACATATATTGCATATTTACATATATTGCATATTTACATATATTGCATATTTACATATATTGCATATTTACATATATTGCATATTTACATATATTGCATATTTACATATATTGCATATTTACATATATTGCATATTTACATATATTGCATATTTATATATATTGCATATTTACATATATTGCATATTTACGTATATTGCATATTTACATGTATTGCATATTTACATATATTGCATATTTGCATATATTGCATATTTAAATAAATTGCATATTTACATATATTGCATATTTACATATATTGCATATTTACATATACTGCATATTTACATTTATTGCATATTTACATATATTGCATATTTACATATATTGCATATTTACATATATTGCCTTTTTACATATATTGCATATTTACATATGTTGCATATATACATATATTGCATATTTTCATATATTGCATAATTACATATATTGCATATTTACATATATTGCATATTTACATATATTGCATATTTACATAAATTGCATATTTACATATATTGCATATTTACATATTATGCATATATACATATATTGCATATTTACATATATTGCATCTTTACATATATTGCATATTTACAAATATTGCATATTTACATATATTGCATATTTACATATATTGCATATTTACATATATTGCATATTTACATATATTGCATCTTTACATATATTGCATATTTACATATATTGCATATTTACATATATTGCATATTTACATTTATTGCATATTTACATATATTGCATATTTACATATATTGCATATTTACATATATTGCATATTTACATATATTGCCTTTTTACATATATTGCATATTTACATATGTTGCATATATACATATATTGCATATTTTCCTATATTGCATATTTACATATATTGCATATTTACATATATTGCATATTTACATATATTGCATGTTTTCATATATTACGTATTTACATATATTGCATTTCAACATATATTGCATTTCAACATATATTGCATATTTACATATATTGCATATTTACATATATTGCTCATTTACATATATTTCATATTTACATATATTGCATATTTACATATATTGCATATTTACATATATTGCATATATACATATATTGCATATTTTCATATATTGCATAATTACATATATTGCATATTTACATATATTGCATATTTACATATATTGCATATTTACATATATTGCATATTTACATATATTGCATATTTACATATTATGCATATATACATATATTGCATATTTACATATATTGCATCTTTACATATATTGCATATTTACAAATATTGCATATTTACATATATTGCATATTTACATATATTGCATATTTACATATATTGCATATTTACATATATTGCATCTTTACATATATTGCATATTTACATATATTGCATATTTACATATATTGCATATTTACATATATTGCATATTTACATATATTGCATATTTTCATATATTGCATATTTACATATACTGCATATTTACATTTATTGCATATTTACATATATTGCATATTTACATATATTGCATATTTACATATATTGCATATTTACATATATTGCCTTTTTACATATATTGCATATTTACATATGTTGCATATATACATATATTGCATATTTTCCTATATTGCATATTTACATATATTGCATATTTACATATATTGCATATTTACATATATTGCATGTTTTCATATATTGCGTATTTACATATATTGCATTTCAACATATATTGCATTTCAACATATATTGCATATTTACATATATTGCATATTTACATATATTGCTCATTTACATATATTTCATATTTACATATATTGCATATTTACATATATTGCATATTTACATATATTGCATATTTACATATATTGCATATTTACATATATTGCATATTTACATATATTGCATATTTACATATCTTGCATATTTACATATATTGCCTTTTTACATATATTGCATATTTACATATGTTGCATATATACATATATTGCATATTTTCATATATTGCATAATTACATATATTGCATATTTACATATATTGCATATTTACATATATTGCATATTTACATATATTGCATATTTACATATATTGCATATTTACATATTATGCATATATACATATATTGCATATTTACATATATTGCATCTTTTCATATATTGCATATTTACATATATTGCATATTTACATATATTGCATATTTACATATATTGCATATTTACATATATTGCATATTTACATATATTGCATCTTTACATATATTGCATATTTACATATATTGCATATTTACATATACTGCATATTTACATTTATTGCATATTTACATATGTTGCATATATACATATATTGCATATTTTCATATATTGCATAATTACATATATTGCATATTTACATATATTGCATATTTACATATATTGCATATTTACATATATTGCCTTTTTACATATATTGCATATTTACATATGTTGCATATATACATATATTGCATATTTTCCTATATTGCATATTTACATATATTGCATATTTACATATATTGCATATTTACATATATTGCATATTTACATATATTGCATGTTTTCATATATTGCATATTTACATATATTGCATTTCAATATATATTGCATTTCAACATATATTGCATATTTACATATATTGCATATTTACATATATTGCATATTTACATATATTGCATATTTACATATATTGCATATTTACATATATTGCATATTTACATATATTGCATATTTACATATATTGCATATTTACATATATTGCATATTTACATATATTGCATATTTACATATATTGCATATTTACATATATTGCATTTTTACATATATTGCATATTTACATATATTGCATATTTACATATATTGCATATTTACATATATTGCATGTTTACATATATTGCATATTTACATATATTGCATATTTATATATATTGCATATTCACATATATTGCATATTTACGTATATTGCATATTTACATATATTGCATATATACATATATTGCATATTTACATATATTGCATATTTACATATATTGCATATTTACATATATTGCATATTTACATATTATGCATTTATACATATATTGCATATTTACATATATTGCATCTTTACATATATTGCATATTTACATATAATGCATATTTACATATATTGCATATTTACATATATTGCATATTTACGTATATTGCATATTTACATGTATTGCATATTTACATATTATGCATATTTGCATATATTGCATATTTACATATATTGCATATTTACATATATTGCATATTTACATATATTGCATATTTACATATATTGCATATTTACATATATTGCATATTTACATATATTGCATATTTACATATATTGCATATTCACATATATTGCATATTTACATATATTGAATATTTACATATATTGCATATTTACATATATTGCATGTTTTCATATATTGCATATTTACATATATTGCATTTTAACATATATTGCATATTTACATATATTGCATATTTACATATATTGCATATTTACATATATTGCATATTTACGTATATTGCATATTTACATGTATTGCATATTTACATATATTGCATATTTGCATAAATTGCATATTTACATATATTGCATATTTACATATATTGCATATTTACATATATTGCATATTTACATATATTGCATATTTACATATATTGCATATTTACATATATTGCATATTTACATATATTGCATATTTACATATATTGCATGTTTTCATATATTGCGTATTTACATATATTGCATTTCAACATATATTGCATTTCAACATATATTGCATATTTACATATATTGCATATTTACATATATTGCATATTTACATATATTGCATATTTACATATATTGCATATTTACATATATTGCATATTTACATATATTGCATATTTACATATATTGCATATTTACATATATTGCATATTTACATATATTGCATATTTACATATATTGCATATTTACATATATTGCATATTTACATATATTGCATATATACATATATTGCATATTTACATATATTGCATATTTACATATATTGCATATTTACATATATTGCATATTTACATATTATGCATTTATACATATATTGCATATTTACATATATTGCATCTTTACATATATTGCATATTTACATATAATGCATATTTACATATATTGCATATTTACATATATTGCATATTTACGTATATTGCATATTTACATGTATTGCATATTTACATATTATGCATATTTGCATATATTGCATATTTACATATATTGCATATTTACATATATTGCATATTTACATATATTGCATATTTACATATATTGCATATTTACATATATTGCATATTTACATATATTGCATATTTACATATATTGCATATTTACATATATTGCATATTTACATATACTGCATATTTACATATATTGCATATTTATATATATTGCATATTTACATATATTGCATATTTACGTATATTGCATATTTACATGTATTGCATATTTACATATATTGCATATTTGCATATATTGCATATTTACATATATTGCATATTTACATATATTGCATATTTACATATATTGCATATTTACATATACTGCATATTTACATTTATTGCATATTTACATATATTGCATATTTAAATATATTGCATATTTACATATATTGCCTTTTTACATATATTGCATATTTACATATATTGCATAATTACATATATTGCATATTTACATATATTGCATATTTACATATATTGCATATTTACATATATTGCATATTTACATATATTGCATAATTACATATATTGCATATTTACATATATTGCATATTTACATATATTGCATATTTACATATATTGCATAATTACATATATTGCATATTTACATATATTGCATATTTACATATATTGCATATTTACATATATTGCATATTTACATATTATGCATATATACATATATTGCATATTTACATATATTGCATCTTTACATATATTGCATATTTACAAATATTGCATATTTACATATATTGCATATTTACATATATTGCATATTTACATATATTGCATATTTACATATATTGCATCTTTACATATATTGCATATTTACATATATTGCATATTTACATATATTGCATATTTACATATATTGCATATTTACATATATTGCATATTTACATATATTGCATATTTACATATACTGCATATTTACATTTATTGCATATTTACATATATTGCATATTTACATATATTGCATAATTACATATATTGCATATTTACATATATTGCCTTTTTACATATATTGCATATTTACATATGTTGCATATATACATATATTGCATATTTTCCTTTATTGCATATTTACATATATTGCATATTTACATATATTGCATATTTACATATATTGCATGTTTTCATATATTGCGTATTTACATATATTGCATTTCAACATATATTGCATTTCAACATATATTGCATATTTACATATATTGCATATTTACATATATTGCATATTTACATATATTGCATATTTACATATATTGCATATTTACATATATTGCATATTTACATATATTGCATATTTACATATATTGCATATTTACATATATTGCATATTTACATATATTGCATATTTACATATATTGCATATTTACATATATTGCATATTTACATATATTGCATATTTACATATATTGCATATTTACATATATTGCATATTTACATATATTGCATATTTACATATATTGCATCTTTACATATATTGCATATTTACATATATTGCATATTTACATATATTGCATATTTACATATATTGCATATTTACATATATTGCATATTTACATATATTGCATATTTACATATACTGCATATTTACATTTATTGCATATTTACATATATTGCATATTTACATATATTGCATAATTACATATATTGCATATTTACATATATTGCCTTTTTACATATATTGCATATTTACATATGTTGCATATATACATATATTGCATATTTTCCTTTATTGCATATTTACATATATTGCATATTTACATATATTGCATATTTACATATATTGCATGTTTTCATATATTGCGTATTTACATATATTGCATTTCAACATATATTGCATTTCAACATATATTGCATATTTACATATATTGCATATTTACATATATTGCATATTTACATATACTGCATATTTACATATATTGCATATTTATATATATTGCATATTTACATATATTGCATATTTACGTATATTGCATATTTACATGTATTGCATATTTACATATATTGCATATTTGCATATATTGCATATTTACATATATTGCATATTTACATATATTGCATATTTACATATATTGCATATTTACATATACTGCATATTTACATATATTGCATATTTATATATATTGCATATTTAAATATATTGCATATTTACGTATATTGCATATTTACATGTATTGCATATTTACATATATTGCATATTTGCATATATTGCATATTTACATATATTGCATATTTACATATATTGCATATTTACATATATTGCATATTTACATATACTGCATATTTACATTTATTGCATATTTACATATATTGCATATTTACATATATTGCATATTTACATATATTGCCTTTTTACATATATTGCATATTTACATATGTTGCATATATACATATATTGCATATTTTCATATATTGCATAATTACATATATTGCATATTTACATATATTGCATATTTACATATATTGCATATTTACATATATTGCATATTTACATATATTGCATATTTACATATTATGCATATATACATTTATTGCATATTTACATATATTGCATCTTTACATATATTGCATATTTACAAATATTGCATATTTACATATATTGCATATTTACATATATTGCATATTTACATATATTGCATATTTACATATATTGCATCTTTACATATATTGCATATTCACATATATTGCATATTTACATATATTGCATATTTACATATATTGCATATTTACATATATTGCATATATACATATATTTCATATTTACATATACTGCATATTTACATTTATTGCATATTTACATATATTGCATATTTACATATATTGTATAATTACATATATTGCATATTTACATATATTGCCTTTTTACATATATTGCATATTTACATATGTTGCATATATACATATATTGCATATTTTCCTTTATTGCATATTTACATATATTGCATATTTACATATATTGCATATTTACATATATTGCATGTTTTCATATATTGCGTATTTACATATATTGCATTTCAACATATATTGCATGTTTTCATATATTGCATATTTACATATATTGCATTTTAACATATATTGCATATTTACATATATTGCATATTTACATATATTGCATATTTACATATATTGCATATTTACATATATTGCATATTTACATATATTGCATATTTACATATATTGCATATTTACATATATTGCATATTTACATATATTGCATATTTACATATATTGCATGTTTTCATATATTGCGTATTTACATATATTGCATTTCAACATATATTGCATTTCAACATATATTGCATATTTACATATATTGCATATTTACATATATTGCATATTTACATATATTGCATATTTACATATATTGCATATTTACATATATTGCATATTTACATATATTGCATATTTACATATATTGCATATTTACATATATTGCATATTTACATATATTGCATATTTACATATATTGCATATTTATATATATTGCATATTTACATATATTGCATATTTACGTATATTGCATATTTACATGTATTGCATATTTACATATATTGCATATTTGCATATATTGCATATTTACATATATTGCATATTTACATATATTGCATATTTACATATATTGCATATTTACATATACTGCATATTTACATTTATTGCATATTTACATATATTGCATATTTACATATATTGCATATTTACATATATTGCCTTTTTACATATATTGCTTATTTACATATGTTGCATATATACATATATTGCATATTTTCATATATTGCATAATTACATATATTGCATATTTACATATATTGCATATTTACATATATTGCATATTTACATATATTGCATATTTACATATATTGCATATTTACATATATTGCATATTTACAAATTATGCATATATACATATATTGCATATTTACATATATTGCATCTTTACATATATTGCATATTTACAAATATTGCATATTTACATATATTGCATATTTACATATATTGCATATTTACATATATTGCATATTTACATATATTGCATCTTTACATATATTGCATATTTACATATATTGCATATTTACATATATTGCATATTTACATATATTGCATATTTACATATATTGCATAATTACATATATTGCATATTTACATATATTGCCTTTTTACATATATTGCATATTTACATATGTTGCATATATACATATATTGCATATTTTCCTATATTGCATATTTACATATATTGCATATTTACATATATTGCATATTTACATATATTGCATGTTTTCATATATTGCGTATTTACATATATTGCATTTCAACATATATTGCATTTCAACATATATTGCATATTTACATATATTGCATATTTACATATATTGCTCATTTACATATATTGCATATTTACATATATTGCATATTTACATATATTGCATATTTACATATATTGCATATTTACATATATTGCATATTTACATATATTGCATATTTACATATATTGCATATTTACATATATTGCATATTTACATATATTGCCTTTTTACATATATTGCATATTTACATATGTTGCATATATACATATATTGCATATTTTCATATATTGCATAATTACATATATTGCATATTTACATATATTGCATATTTACATATATTGCATATTTACATATATTGCATATTTACATATATTGCATATTTACATATTATGCATATATACATATATTGCATATTTACATATATTGCATCTTTACATATATTGCATATTTACATATATTGCATATTTTCATATATTGCCTTTTTACATATATTGCATATTTACATATGTTGCATATATACATATATTGCATATTTTCCTATATTGCATATTTACATTTATTGCATATTCACATATATATCATATTTACATATATTGCATGTTTTCATATATTGCATATTTACATATATTGCATTTCAACATATATTGCATTTCAACATATATTGCATATTTACATATATTGCATATTTACATATATTGCATATTTACATATATTGCATATTTACATATATTGCATATTTACATATATTGCATATTTACATATATTGCATATTTACATATATTGCATATTTACATATATTGCATATTTACATATATTGCATATTTACATATATTGCATATTTACATTTATTGCATATTTACATATATTGCATATTTACATATATTGCATATTTACATATATTGCATATTTACATATCTTGCATATTTACATATATTGCATATTTACATATATTGCATATTTACATATATTGCATATTTATATATATTGCATATTCACATATATTGCATATTTACATATATTGCCTTTTTACATATATTGCATATTTACATATGTTGCATATATACATATATTGCATATTTTCCTTTATTGCATATTTACATATATTGCATATTTACATATATTGCATATTTACATATATTGCATGTTTTCATATATTGCGTATTTACATATATTGCATTTCAACATATATTGCATGTTTTCATATATTGCATATTTACATATATTGCATTTTAACATATATTGCATATTTACATATATTGCATATTTACATATATTGCATATTTACATATATTGCATATTTACATATATTGCATATTTACATATATTGCATATTTACATATATTGCATATTTACATATATTGCATATTTACATATATTGCATATTTACATATATTGCATGTTTTCATATATTGCGTATTTACATATATTGCATTTCAACATATATTGCATTTCAACATATATTGCATATTTACATATATTGCATATTTACATATATTGCATATTTACATATATTGCATATTTACATATATTGCATATTTACATATATTGCATATTTACATATATTGCATATTTACATATATTGCATATTTACATATATTGCATATTTACATATATTGCATATTTACATATATTGCATATTTATATATATTGCATATTTACATATATTGCATATTTACGTATATTGCATATTTACATGTATTGCATATTTACATATATTGCATATTTGCATATATTGCATATTTACATATATTGCATATTTACATATATTGCATATTTACATATATTGCATATTTACATATACTGCATATTTACATTTATTGCATATTTACATATATTGCATATTTACATATATTGCATATTTACATATATTGCCTTTTTACATATATTGCTTATTTACATATGTTGCATATATACATATATTGCATATTTTCATATATTGCATAATTACATATATTGCATATTTACATATATTGCATATTTACATATATTGCATATTTACATATATTGCATATTTACATATATTGCATATTTACATATATTGCATATTTACATATTATGCATATATACATATATTGCATATTTACATATATTGCATCTTTACATATATTGCATATTTACAAATATTGCATATTTACATATATTGCATATTTACATATATTGCATATTTACATATATTGCATATTTACATATATTGCATCTTTACATATATTGCATATTTACATATATTGCATATTTACATATATTGCATATTTACATATATTGCATATTTACATATATTGCATAATTACATATATTGCATATTTACATATATTGCCTTTTTACATATATTGCATATTTACATATGTTGCATATATACATATATTGCATATTTTCCTATATTGCATATTTACATATATTGCATATTTACATATATTGCATATTTACATATATTGCATGTTTTCATATATTGCGTATTTACATATATTGCATTTCAACATATATTGCATTTCAACATATATTGCATATTTACATATATTGCATATTTACATATATTGCTCATTTACATATATTGCATATTTACATATATTGCATATTTACATATATTGCATATTTACATATATTGCATATTTACATATATTGCATATTTACATATATTGCATATTTACATATATTGCATATTTACATATATTGCATATTTACATATATTGCCTTTTTACATATATTGCATATTTACATATGTTGCATATATACATATATTGCATATTTTCATATATTGCATAATTACATATATTGCATATTTACATATATTGCATATTTACATATATTGCATATTTACATATATTGCATATTTACATATATTGCATATTTACATATTATGCATATATACATATATTGCATATTTACATATATTGCATCTTTACATATATTGCATATTTACATATATTGCATATTTTCATATATTGCCTTTTTACATATATTGCATATTTACATATGTTGCATATATACATATATTGCATATTTTCCTATATTGCATATTTACATTTATTGCATATTCACATATATATCATATTTACATATATTGCATGTTTTCATATATTGCATATTTACATATATTGCATTTCAACATATATTGCATTTCAACATATATTGCATATTTACATATATTGCATATTTACATATATTGCATATTTACATATATTGCATATTTACATATATTGCATATTTACATATATTGCATATTTACATATATTGCATATTTACATATATTGCATATTTACATATATTGCATATTTACATATATTGCATATTTACATATATTGCATATTTACATTTATTGCATATTTACATATATTGCATATTTACATATATTGCATATTTACATATATTGCATATTTACATATCTTGCATATTTACATATATTGCATATTTACATATATTGCATATTTACATATATTGCATATTTATATATATTGCATATTCACATATATTGCATATTTACGTATATTGCATATTTACATATATTGCATATTTACATATATTGCATATTTACATATATTGCATATTTACATATATTGCATATTTACATATATTGCATATTTACATATTATGCATTTATACATATATTGCATATTTACATATATTGCATCTTTACATATATTGCATATTTACATATAATGCATATTTACATATATTGCATATTTACATATATTGCATATTTACGTATATTGCATATTTACATGTATTGCATATTTACATATTATGCATATTTGCATATATTGCATATTTACATATATTGCATATTTACATATATTGCATATTTACATATATTGCATATTTACATATATTGCATATTTACATATATTGCATATTTACATATATTGCATATTTACATATATTGCATATTCACATATATTGCATATTTACATATATTGCATATTTACATATATTGCATATTTACATATATTGCATGTTTTCATATATTGCATATTTACATATATTGCATTTTAACATATATTGCATATTTACATATATTGCATATTTACATATATTGCATATTTACATATTTTGCATATTTACGTATATTGCATATTTACATATATTGCATATTCACATATATTGCATATTTACGTATATTGCATATTTACATGTATTGCATATTTACATATATTGCATATTTGCATATATTGCATATTTACATATATTGCATATTTACATATATTGCATATTTACATATATTGCATATTTACATATATTGCATATTAACATATATTGCATATTTTCATATATTGCATATTCACATATATTGCATATTTACATATATTGCATCTTTACATATATTGCATATTTACATATAATGCATATTTACATATATTGCATATTTACATATATTGCATATTTACGTATATTGCATATTTACATGTATTGCATATTTACATATTATGCATATTTGCATATATTGCATATTTACATATATTGCATATTTACATATATTGCATATTTACATATATTGCATATTTACATATATTGCATATTTACATATATTGCATATTTACATATATTGCATATTTACATATATTGCATATTCACATATATTGCATATTTACATATATTGCATATTTACATATATTGCATATTTACATATATTGCATGTTTTCATATATTGCATATTTACATATATTGCATTTTAACATATATTGCATATTTACATATATTGCATATTTACATATATTGCATATTTACATATTTTGCATATTTACGTATATTGCATATTTACATATATCATATTCACATATATTGCATATTTACGTATATTGCATATTTACATGTATTGCATATTTACATATATTGCATATTTGCATATATTGCATATTTACATATATTGCATATTTACATATATTGCATATTTACATATATTGCATATTTACATATATTGCATATTAACATATATTGCATATTTACATATATTGCATATTCACATATATTGCATATTTACATATATTGCATATTTACATATATTGCATATTTACATATATTGCATGTTTTCATCTATTGCATATTTACATTTATTGCATTTTAACAATTATTGCATATTTACATATATTGCATTTTTACATATATTGCATATTTACATATATTGCATATTTACATATATTTCTTATTTACATATATTGCATATTTACATATATTGCATATTTACATATATTGCCTATTTACATATATTGCATATTTACATATATTGCATATTTACGTATATTGCATATTTACATGTATTGCATATTTACATATATTGCATATTTGCATATATTGCATATTTACATATATTGCATATTTCATGTATTGCATATTTACATATATTGCATATTTACATATATTGCATATTTACATATATTGCATATTTACATATATTGCATATTTACATATATTGCATATTCACATATATTGCATATTTACATATATTGCATATTTACATATATTGCATATTTACATATATTGCATATTTACATATATTGCATTTTTACATATATTGCATATTTACATATATTGCATATTTACATATTATGCATTTATACATATATTGCATATTTACATATATTGCATATTTACATATTATGCATTTATACATATATTGCATATTTACATATATTGCATCTTTACATATATTGCATATTTACATATATTGCATATTTACATATAATGCATATTTACATATATTGCATATTTACATATATTGCATATTTACGTATATTGCATATTTACATGTATTGCATATTTACATATTATGCATATTTGCATATATTGCATATTTACATATATTGCATATTTACATATATTGCATATTTACATATATTGCATTTTTACATTTATTGCATATTTACATATATTGCATATTTACATATATTGCATATTTACATATATTGCATATTCACATATATTGCATATTTACATATATTGCATATTTACATATATTGCATATTTACATATATTGCATATTCACATATATTGCATATTTACATATATTGCATATTTACATATATTGCATATTTACATATATTGCATATTTACATATATTGCATTTTTACATGTATTGCATATTTACATATATTGCATATTTGCATATATTGCATATTTACATATATTGCATATTTACATGTATTGCATATTTACATATATTGCATATTTACATATATTGCATATTTACATATATTGCATATTTACATATATTGCATATTTACATATATTGCATATTCACATATATTGCATATTTACATATATTGCATATTTACATATATTGCATATTTACATATATTGCATATTTACATATATTGCATTTTTACATATATTGCATATTTACATATATTGCATATTTACATATTATGCATTTATACATATATTGCATATTTACATATAATGCATCTTTACATATATTGCATATTTACATATATTGCATATTTACATATAATGCATATTTACATATATTGCATATTTACATATATTGCATATTTACGTATATTGCATATTTACATGTATTGCATATTTACATATTATGCATATTTGCATATACTGCATATTTACATATATTGCATATTTACATATATTGCATATTTACATATATTGCATATTTACATATATTGCATATATACATATATTGCATATTTACATATATTGCATATTTACATATATTTCATATTCACATATATTGCATATTTACATATATTGCATATTTACATATATTGCATATTTACATATATTGCATGTTTTCATATATTGCATATTTACATATATTGCATATTTACATGTATTGCATATTTACATATATTGCATATTTACATATATTGCATATTTACATATATTGCATATTTACATATATTGCATGTTTTCATATATTGCATATTTACATATATTGCATTTTTACATATATTGCATATTTACATATATTGCATATTTACATATTATGCATATTTGCATATACTGCATATTTACATATATTGCATATTTACATATATTGCATATTTACATATATTGCATATTTACATATATTGCATATATACATATATTGCATATTTACATATATTGCATATTTACATATATTTCATATTCACATATATTGCATATTTACATATATTGCATATTTACATATATTGCATATTTACATATATTGCATGTTTTCATATATTGCATATTTACATATATTGCATATTTACATGTATTGCATATTTACATATATTGCATATTTACATATATTGCATATTTACATATATTGCATATTTACATATATTGCATGTTTTCATATATTGCATATTTACATATATTGCATTTTTACATATATTGCATATTTACATATATTGCATATTTACATATTATGCATTTATACATATATTGCATATTTACATATATTGCATATTTACATATTATGCATTTATACATATATTGCATATTTACATATATTGCATCTTTACTTATATTGCATATTTACATATATTGCATATTTACATATAATGCATATTTACATATATTGCATATTTACATATATTGCATATTTACGTATATTGCATATTTACATGTATTGCATATTTACATATTATGCATATTTGCATATATTGCATATTTACATATATTGCATATTTACATATATTGCATATTTACATATATTGCATATTTACATATATTGCATATTTACATATATTGCATATTTACATATATTGCATATTTACATATATTGCATATTCACATATATTGCATATTTACATATATTGCATATTTACATATATTGCATATTTACATATATTGCATATTCACATATATTGCATATTTACATATATTGCATATTTACATATATTGCATATTTACATATATTGCATATTTACATATATTGCATTTTTACATGTATTGCATATTTACATATATTGCATATTTGCATATATTGCATATTTACATATATTGCATATTTACATGTATTGCATATTTACATATATTGCATATTTACATATATTGCATATTTACATATATTGCATATTTACATATATTGCATATTTACATATATTGCATATTCACATATATTGCATATTTACATATATTGCATATTTACATATATTGCATATTTACATATATTGCATATTTACATATATTGCATTTTTACATATATTGCATATTTACATATATTGCATATTTACATATTATGCATTTATACATATATTGCATATTTACATATAATGCATCTTTACATATATTGCATATTTACATATATTGCATATTTACATATAATGCATATTTACATATATTGCATATTTACATATATTGCATATTTACGTATATTGCATATTTACATGTATTGCATATTTACATATTATGCATATTTGCATATATTGCATATTTACATATATTGCATATTTACATATATTGCATATTTACATATATTGCATATTTACATATATTGCATATATACATATATTGCATATTTACATATATTGCATATTTACATATATTTCATATTCACATATATTGCATATTTACATATATTGCATATTTACATATATTGCATATTTACATATATTGCATGTTTTCATATATTGCATATTTACATATATTGCATATTTACATATTTTGCATATTTACATATATTGCTTATTTACATATATTGCATATTTACATATATTGCATATTTACATATATTGCATATTTACATATATTGCATATTTACATATATTGCATATTTACATATATTGCATATTTACATATATTGCATATTTACATATATTGCTTATTTACATATATTGCATATTTACATATATTGCATATTTACATATATTGCATATTTACATATATTGCATATTTACATATATTGCATATTTACATATATTGCATATTTACATATATTGCATATTTACATATATTGCATATTTACATATATTGCTTATTTACATATATTGCATATTTACATATATTGCATATTTACATATATTGCATATTTACATATATTGCTTATTTACATATATTGCATATTTACATATATTGCATTTTTACATATATTGCATATTTACATATATTGCATATTTACATATTATGCATTTATACATATATTGCATATTTACATATATTGCATCTTTACATATATTGCATATTTACATATATTGCATATTTACATATAATGCATATTTACATATATTGCATATTTACATATATTGCATATTTACGTATATTGCATATTTACATGTATTGCATATTTACATATTATGCATATTTGCATATATTGCATATTTACATATATTGCATATTTACATATATTGCATATTTACATATATTGCATATTTACATATATTGCATATTTACATATATTGCATATTTACATATATTGCATATTTACATATATTGCATATTCACATATATTGCATATTTACATATATTGCATATTTACATATATTGCATATTTACATATATTGCATGTTTTCATATATTGCATATTTACATATATTGCATTTTAACATATATTGCATACTTACATATATTGCATATTTACATATATTGCATATTTACATATATTGCATATTTACATATATTGCATATTTACATATATTGCATATTTACATATATTGCATATTCACATATATTGCATATTTACATATATTGCATATTTACATTTATTGCATATTTACATATATTGCATGTTTTCATATATTGCATATTTACATATATTGCATTTTAACATATATTGCATATTTACATATTTTGCATATTTACATATATTGCTTATTTACATATATTGCATATTTACATATATTGCATATTTACATATATTGCATATTTACATATTTTGCATATTTACATATATTGCTTATTTACATATATTGCATATTTACATATATTGCATATTTACATATATTGCATATTTACATATATTGCTTATTTACATATATTGCATATTTACATATATTGCATATTTACATATATTGCATATTTACATATATTGCATATTTACATATATTGCATATTTACATATATTGCATATTTACATATATTGCATATTTACATATATTGCTTATTTACATATATTGCATATTTACATATATTGCATATTTACATATATTGCATATTTACATATATTGCATATTTACATATATTGCATATTTACATATATTGCATATTTACATATTTTGCATATTTACATATATTGCTTATTTACATATATTGCATATTTACATATATTGCATATTTACATATATTGCATATTTACATATATTGCATATTTACATATATTGCATATTTACATATATTGCATATTCACATATATTGCATATTTACATATATTGCATATTTACATTTATTGCATATTTACATATATTGAATGTTTTCATATATTGCATATTTACATATATTGCATTTTAACATATATTGCATATTTACATATATTGCATATTTACATATATTGCATATTTACATATATTGCATATTTACATATATTGCATATTTACATATATTGCATGTTTTCATATATTGCATATTTACATATATTGCATTTTAACATATATTGCATATTTACATATATTGCATATTTACATATATTGCATATTTACATATTTTGCATATTTACATATATTGCATATTTACATATATTGCATATTTACATATATTGCATATTTACATATATTGCATATTTACATATATTGCATATTTACATATATTGCATATTTACATATATTGCATATTTACATATATTGCTTATTTACATATATTGCATATTTACATATATTGCATATTTACATATATTGCATATTTACATATATTGCTTATTTATATATATTGCATATTTACATATATTGCATTTTTACATATATTGCATATTTACATATATTGCATATTTACATATTATGCATTTATACTTATATTGCATATTTACATATATTGCATCTTTACATATATTGCATATTTACATATATTGCATATTTACATATAATGCATATTTACATATATTGCATATTTACATATATTGCATATTTACGTATATTGCATATTTACATGTATTGCATATTTACATATTATGCATATTTACATATTATGCATATTTGCATATATTGCATATTTACATATATTGCATATTTACATATATTGCATATTTACATATATTGCATATTTACATATATTGCATATTTACATATATTGCATATTTACATATATTGCATATTTACATATATTGCATATTCACATATATTGCATATTTACATATATTGCATATTTACATATATTGCATATTTACATATATTGCATGTTTTCATTTATTGCATATTTACATATATTGCATTTTAACATATATTGCATACTTACATATATTGCATATTTACATATATTGCATATTTACATATATTGCATATTTACATATATTGCATATTTACATATATTGCATATTCACATATATTGCATATTTACATATATTGCATATTTACATTTATTGCATATTTACATATATTGCATGTTTTCATATATTGCATATTTACATATATTGCATTTTAACATATATTGCATATTTACATATATTGCATATTTACATATTTTGCATATTTACATATATTGCTTATTTACATATATTGCATATTTACATATATTGCATATTTACATATATTGCATATTTACATATATTGCATATTTACATATATTGCATATTTACATATATTGCATATTTACATATATTGCATATTTACATATATTGCTTATTTACATATATTGCATATTTACATATATTGCATATTTACATATATTGCATATTTACATATATTGCATATTTACATATATTGCAAATTTACATATATTGCATACTTACATATATTGCATATTTACATATATTGCATATTTACATATATTGCAGATTTACATATATTGCATATTTACATATATTGCATATTTACATATATTACATATTTACATATATTGCATATTTACATATATTGCATATTTACATATATTGCATATTTACATATATTGCATATTTACATATATTGCATATTTACATATATTGCTTATTTACATATATTGCCTATTTACATATATTGCATATTTACATATATTGCATATTTACATATATTGCATATTTACATATATTGCATATTTACATATATTGCATAGTTAAATATATTGCATATTTACATATCTTGCATATTTACATATATTGCATCTTTACATATATAGCATATTTAAATTATATTGCATATTGACACATATTGCATATTTACATATATTGCATATTTACATATATTGCATATTTACATATATTGCATATTTACATATATTGCCTATTTACATATATTGCATATTTACATATGTTGCATATATACCTATATTGCATATTTTCATATATTGCATAATTACATATATTGCATATTTACATATATTGCATATTTACATATATTGCATATTTACATATATTGCATATTTACATATATTGCATATTTACATATATTGCATATTTACATATTATGCATTTATACATATATTGCATATTTACATATATTGCATCTTCACATATATTGCATATTTACATATATTGCATATTTACGTATATTGCATATTTACATGTATTGCATATTTACATATATTGCATATTTGCATATATTGCATATTTACATATATTGCATATTTACATATATTGCATATTTACATATATTGCATATTTACATATATTGCATATTTACATATATTGCATATTTACATATATTGCATATTCACATATATTGCATATTTACATATATTGCATATTTACATATATTGCATATTTACATATATTGCATATTTACATATATTGCATATTTACATATATTGCATATTTACATTTATTGCATATTTACATATATTGCATATTTACATATATTGCATATTTACATTGATTACATATTTACAAATATTGCATATTCACATATATTGCATATTTACATATATTGCATATTTACATATATTGCATATTTACATATATTGCATATTTACATATATTGCATGTTTTCATATATTGCATATTTACATATATTGCATTTTAACATATATTGCATATTTACATATATTGCATATTTACATATATTGCATATTTACATATATTGCATATTTACATATATTGCTTATTTACATATATTGCATATTTACATATATTGCATATTTACATATATTGCATATTTACATATATTGCATATTTACATATATTGCATATTTACATATATTGCATATTTACATATAATGCATATTTACATATATTGCATATTTACATATATTGCATATTTACATATATTGCATATTTACATATATTGCATATTTACATATATTGCATATTTACATATATTGCATATTTACATATATTGCATATTTACATATATTGCATATTTACATATATTGCATATTTACATATATTGCATATTTACATATATTGCATATTTACATATATTGCATATTTACATATATTGCATATTTACATATATTGCATATTTACATATATTGCATATTTACATATATTGCATATTTACATATATTGCATATTTACATATATTTCATATTTACATATATTGCATATTTACATATATTGCATATTTACATATATTGCATATTTACATATATTGCATATTTACATATATTGCATATTTACATATATTGCATATTTACATATATTGCCTATTTACATATATTGCATATTTACATATGTTGCATATATACATATATTGCATATTTTCTTATATTGCATAATTACATATATTGCATATTTACATATATTGCATATTTACATATATTGCATATTTACATATATTTCATGTTTTCATATATTGCATATTTACATATATTGCATATTTACATATATTGCATATTTAAATATATTGCATATTTACATATATTGCATATTTACATATATTGCATATTTACATATATTGCATATTTACATATATTGCATATTTACATATATTGCATATTTACATAAATTGCATATTTACATATATTGCATATTTACATATATTGCATATTTACATATATTGCATATTTACATATATTGCATATTTACATATATTGCATATTTACATATATTGCATATTTACATATATTGCATATTTACATATATTGCCTATTTACATATATTGCATATTTACATATGTTGCATATATACATATATTGCATATTTTCTTATATTGCATAATTACATATATTGCATATTTACATATATTGCATATTTACATATATTGCATATTTACATATATTTCATGTTTTCATATATTGCATATTTACATATATTGCATCTTTACATATATTGCATATTTAAATTATACTGCATATTTACACATATTGCATATTTACATATATTGCATATTTACATATATTGCATATTTACATATATTGCATATTTACATATTATGCATTTATACATATATTGCATATTTACATATATTGCATCTTTACATATATTGCATATTTACATATATTGCATCTTTACATATATTGCATATTTAAATTATACTGCATGTTTACACATATTGCATATTTACATATATTGCATATTTACATATATTGCATCTTTACATATATTGCATATTTACATATATTGCATATTTACATATATTGCATATTTACATATATTGCATATTTACATATATTGCATATTTACATATATTGCATATTTACATATATTGCTTATTTACATATATTGCATATTTACATATATTACATATTTACATATATTGCATATTTACATATATTGCATATTTACATATATTGCATATTTACATATATTGCATATTTACATATATTGCATATTTACATATATTGCATATTTACATAAATTGCATATTTACATATATTGCATATTTACATATATTGCATATTTACATATATTGCATATTTACATATATTGCATATTTTCATATATTGCATATTTACATATATTGCATATTTACATATATTGCATATTTACATATATTGCATATTTACATATATTGCATATTTACATATATTGCATATTTACATATATTGCATATTTACATATATTGCATATTTACATATATTGCATATTTACATATATTGCATATTTACATATATTGCATATTTACATATATTGCATATTTACATTTATTGCATATTTACATATATTGCATATTTACATATATTGCATATTTACATATAATGCATATTTACATATATTGCATATTTACATATATTGCATATTTACATATATTGCATATTTACATATATTGCATATTTACATATATTGCATATTTACATATATTGCATATTTACATATATTGCATATTTACATATATTGCATATTTACATATATTGCATATTTACATATATTGCATATTTACATATATTGCATATTTACATATATTGCATATTTACATATATTGCATATTTACATATATTGCATATTTACATATATTGCATATTTACATATATTGCATATTTACATATATTGCATATTTACATATATTGCATATTTACATATATTTCATATTTACATATATTGCATATTTACATATATTGCATATTTACATATATTGCATATTTACATATATTGCATATTTACATATATTGCATATTTACATATATTGCATATTTACATATATTGCCTATTTACATATATTGCATATTTACATATGTTGCATATATACATATATTGCATATTTTCTTATATTGCATAATTACATATATTGCATATTTACATATATTGCATATTTACATATATTGCATATTTACATATATTTCATGTTTTCATATATTGCATATTTACATATATTGCATATTTACATATATTGCATATTTAAATATATTGCATATTTACATATATTGCATATTTACATATATTGCATCTTTACATATATTGCATATTTAAATTATACTGCATATTTACACATATTGCATATTTACATATATTGCATATTTACATATATTGCATATTTACATATATTGCATATTTACATATTATGCATTTATACATATATTGCATATTTACATATATTGCATCTTTACATATATTGCATATTTACATATATTGCATCTTTACATATATTGCATATTTAAATTATACTGCATATTTACACATATTGCATATTTACATATATTGCATATTTACATATATTGCATCTTTACATATATTGCATATTTACATATATTGCATATTTACATATATTGCATATTTACATATATTGCATATTTACATATATTGCATATTTACATATATTGCATATTCACATATATTGCATATTTACATATATTGCATATTTACATATATTGCATATTTACATATATTGCATATTTACATAAATTGCATATTTACATATATTGCATATTTACATATATTGCATATTTACATATATTGCATATTTACATATATTGCATATTTACATATATTGCATATTTACATATATTGCATATTTACATATATTGCATATTTACATATATTGCATATTTACATATATTGCATATTTACATATATTGCATATTTACATATATTGCATATTTACATATATTGCATATTTACATATATTGCATATTTACATATATTGCATATTTACATATATTGCATATTTACATATATTGCATATTTACATAAATTGCATATTTACATATATTGCATATTTACATATATTGCATATATTTATATATTGCATATTTACATATATTTCATATTTACATATATTGCATATTTACATATATTGCATATTTACATATATTGCATATTTACATATATTGCATATTTACATATAATGCATATTTACATATATTGCATATTTACATATATTGCATATTTACGTATATTGCATATTTACATGTATTGCATATTTACATATATTGCATATTTGCATATATTGCATATTTACATATATTGCATATTTACATATATTGCATATTTACATATATTGCATATTTACATATATTGCATCTTTACATATATTGCATATTTACATATATTGCATATTTACATTTATTGCATATTTACATATATTGCATATTTACATATATTGCATATTCACATATATTGCATATTTACATATATTGCATATATACATATATTGCATATTTACATATATTGCATATTTACATATATTGCATATTTACGTATATTGCATATTCACATGTATTGCATATTTACATATAATGCATATTTACATATATTGCATATTTACATATGTTGCATATATACATATATTGCATATTTTCATATATTGCATAATTACATATATTGCATATTTACATATATTGTATATTTACATATATTGCATATTTACATATATTTCATGTTTTCATATATTGCATATTTACATATATTGCATATTTACATATATTGCATATTTACATATATTGCATATTTACATATATTGCATATTTACATATATTGCATATTTACATATATTGCATATTTACATAAATTGCATATTTACATATATTGCATATTTACATATATTGCATATTTACATATATTGCATATTTACATATATTGCATATTTACATATATTGCATATTTACATATATTGCATATTTACATATATTGCATATTTACATATATTGCATATTTACATATATTGCATATTTACATATATTGCATATTTACATATATTGCATATTTACATATATTGCATATTTACATATATTGCATATTTACATATATTGCATATTTACATATATTGCATATTTACATAAATTGCATATTTACATATATTGCATATTTACATATATTGCATATATTTATATATTGCATATTTACATATATTTCATATTTACATATATTGCATATTTACATATATTGCATATTTACATATATTGCATATTTACATATATTGCATATTTACATATAATGCATATTTACATATATTGCATATTTACATATATTGCATATTTACGTATATTGCATATTTACATGTATTGCATATTTACATATATTGCATATTTGCATATATTGCATATTTACATATATTGCATATTTACATATATTGCATATTTACATATATTGCATATTTACATATATTGCATCTTTACATATATTGCATATTTACATATATTGCATATTTACATTTATTGCATATTTACATATATTGCATATTTACATATATTGCATATTCACATATATTGCATATTTACATATATTGCATATATACATATATTGCATATTTACATATATTGCATATTTACATATATTGCATATTTACGTATATTGCATATTCACATGTATTGCATATTTACATATAATGCATATTTACATATATTGCATATTTACATATGTTGCATATATACATATATTGCATATTTTCATATATTACATAATTACATATATTGCATATTTACATATATTGTATATTTACATATATTGCATATTTACATATATTTCATGTTTTCATATATTGCATATTTACATATATTGCATATTTACATATATTGCATATTTAAATATATTGCATATTTACATATATTGCATATTTACATATATTGCATCTTTACATATATTGCATATTTAAATTATACTGCATATTTACACATATTGCATATTTACATATATTGCATATTTACATATATTGCATATTTACATATATTGCATATTTACATATTATGCATTTATACATATATTGCATATTTACATATATTGCATCTTTACATATATTGCATATTTACATATATTGCATCTTTACATATATTGCATATTTAAATTATACTGCATATTTACACATATTGCATATTTACATATATTGCATATTTACATATATTGCATCTTTACATATATTGCATATTTACATATATTGCATATTTACATATATTGCATATTTACATATATTGCATATTTACATATATTGCATATTTACATATATTGCATATTTACATATATTGCTTATTTACATATATTGCATATTTACATATATTACATATTTACATATATTGCATATTTACATATATTGCATATTTACATATATTGCATATTTACATATATTGCATATTTACATATATTGCATATTTACATATATTGCATATTTACATAAATTGCATATTTACATATATTGCATATTTACATATATTGCATATTTACATATATTGCATATTTACATATATTGCATATTTACATATATTGCATATTTACATATATTGCATATTTACATATATTGCATATTTACATATATTGCATATTTACATATATTGCATATTTACATATATTGCATATTTACATATATTGCATATTTACATATATTGCATATATTTATATATTGCATATTTACATATATTTCATATTTACATATATTGCATATTTACATATATTGCATATTTACATATATTGCATATTTACATATATTGCATATTTACATATAATGCATATTTACATAGATTGCATATTTACATATATTGCATATTTACGTATATTGCATATTTACATGTATTGCATATTTACATATATTGCATATTTGCATATATTGCATATTTACATATATTGCATATTTACATATATTGCATATTTACATATATTGCATATTTACATATATTGCATCTTTACATATATTGCATATTTACATATATTGCATATTTACATTTATTGCATATTTACATATATTGCATATTTACATATATTGCATATTCACATATATTGCATATTTACATATATTGCATATATACATATATTGCATATTTACATATATTGCATATTTACATATATTGCATATTTACGTATATTGCATATTCACATGTATTGCATATTTACATATATTGCATATTTGCATATATTGCATATTTACATATATTGCATATTTACATATATTGCTTATTTACATATATTGCATATTTACATATATTGCATATTTACATATATTGCATATTTACATATATTGCATATTTACATATATTGCATATTTACATATATTGCATATTTACATATATTGCATATTAACATATATTGGTTATTAACAAATATTGGATATTTACATATATTGCATATTTACATATATTGCATATTTACATATATTGCATCTTTAAATATATTGCATATTTACATTCATTGCATATTTACATATATTGCATATTTACATATATTGCATATTTGCATATATTGCATATTTACATATAATGCATATTTACATATATTGCATACTTACATATATTGCATATTCACATATATTGCATATTTACATATATTGCATATTTACATATATTGCATATTTACATATATTGCATATTTACATATATTGCATGTTTTCATATATTGCATATTTACATATATTGCATTTTAACATATATTGCATATTTACATATATTGCATATTTACATATATTGCATATTTACATATATTGCATATTAACATATATTGGATATTAACATATATTGGATATTTACATATATTGCATATTTACATATATTGCATATTTACATATATTGCATATTTACATATATTGCATATTTACATATATTAAATGTTTACATATATTGCATATTTACACATATTGCATATTTACATATATTACATATTTACATATATTGCATATTTACATATATTGCATATTTACATATATTGCGTATTTACATATATTGCATATTTACATATATTGCATATTTACATATATTGCATATATTTATATATTGCATATTTACATATATTTCATATTTACATATATTGCATATTTACATATATTGCATATTTACATATATTGCATATTTACATATATTGCATATTTACATATAATGCATATTTACATATATTGCATATTTACATATATTGCATATTTACGTATATTGCATATTTACATGTATTGCACATTTACATATATTGCATATTTGCATATATTGCATATTTACATATATTGCATATTTACATATATTGCATATTTACATATATTGCATATTTACATATATTGCATCTTTACATATATTGCATATTTACATATATTGCATATTTACATTTATTGCATATTTACATATATTGCATATTTACATATATTGCATATTCACATATATTGCATATTTACATATATTGCATATATACATATATTGCATATTTACATATATTGCATATTTACATATATTGCATATTTACGTATATTGCATATTCACATGTATTGCATATTTACATATAATGCATATTTACATATATTGCATATTTACATATGTTGCATATATACATATATTGCATATTTTCATATATTGCATAATTACATATATTGCATATTTACATATATTGTATATTTACATATATTGCATATTTACATATATTTCATGTTTTCATATATTGCATATTTACATATATTGCATATTTACATATATTGCATATTTAAATATATTGCATATTTACATATATTGCATATTTACATATATTGCATCTTTACATATATTGCATATTTAAATTATACTGCATATTTACACATATTGCATATTTACATATATTGCATATTTACATATATTGCATATTTACATATATTGCATATTTACATATTATGCATTTATACATATATTGCATATTTACATATATATCATCTTTACATATATTGCATATTTACATATATTGCATCTTTACATATATTGCATATTTAAATTATACTGCATATTTACACATATTGCATATTTACATATATTGCATATTTACATATATTGCATCTTTACATATATTGCATATTTACATATATTGCATATTTACATATATTGCATATTTACATATATTGCATATTTACATATATTGCATATTTACATATATTGCATATTTACATATATTGCTTATTTACATATATTGCATATTTACATATATTACATATTTACATATATTGCATATTTACATATATTGCATATTTACATATATTGCATATTTACATATATTGCATATTTACATATATTGCATATTTACATATATTGCATATTTACATAAATTGCATATTTACATATATTGCATATTTACATATATTGCATATTTACATATATTGCATATTTACATATATTGCATATTTACATATATTGCATATTTACATATATTGCATATTTACATATATTGCATATTTACATATATTGCATATTTACATATATTGCATATTTACATATATTGCATATTTACATATATTGCATATTTACATATATTGCATATATTTATATATTGCATATTTACATATATTTCATATTTACATATATTGCATATTTACATATATTGCATATTTACATATATTGCATATTTACATATATTGCATATTTACATATAATGCATATTTACATAGATTGCATATTTACATATATTGCATATTTACGTATATTGCATATTTACATGTATTGCATATTTACATATATTGCATATTTGCATATATTGCATATTTACATATATTGCATATTTACATATATTGCATATTTACATATATTGCATATTTACATATATTGCATCTTTACATATATTGCATATTTACATATATTGCATATTTACATTTATTGCATATTTACATATATTGCATATTTACATATATTGCATATTCACATATATTGCATATTTACATATATTGCATATATACATATATTGCATATTTACATATATTGCATATTTACATATATTGCATATTTACGTATATTGCATATTCACATGTATTGCATATTTACATATATTGCATATTTGCATATATTGCATATTTACATATATTGCATATTTACATATATTGCTTATTTACATATATTGCATATTTACATATATTGCATATTTACATATATTGCATATTTACATATATTGCATATTTACATATATTGCATATTTACATATATTGCATATTTACATATATTGCATATTAACATATATTGGTTATTAACAAATATTGGATATTTACATATATTGCATATTTACATATATTGCATATTTACATATATTGCATCTTTAAATATATTGCATATTTACATTCATTGCATATTTACATATATTGCATATTTACATATATTGCATATTTGCATATATTGCATATTTACATATAATGCATATTTACATATATTGCATACTTACATATATTGCATATTCACATATAGTGCATATTTACATATATTGCATATTTACATATATTGCATATTTACATATATTGCATATTTACATATATTGAATGTTTTCATATATTGCATATTTACATATATTGCATTTTAACATATATTGCATATTTACATATATTGCATATTTACATATATTGCATATTTACATATATTGCATATTAACATATATTGGATATTAACATATATTGGATATTTACATATATTGCATATTTACATATATTGCATATTTACATATATTGCATATTTACATATATTGCATATTTACATATATTAAATGTTTACATATATTGCATATTTACACATATTGCATATTTACATATATTACATATTTACATATATTGCATATTTACATATATTGCATATTTACATATATTGCGTATTTACATATATTGCATATTTACATATATTGCATATTTACATATATTGCATATTTACATAAATTGCATATTTACATATATTGCATATTTACATATATTGCATATATTTATATATTGCATATTTACATATATTTCATATTTACATATATTGCATATTTACATATATTGCATATTTACATATATAGCATATTTACATATATTGCATATTTACATATAATGCATATTTACATATATTGCATATTTACATATATTGCATATTTACGTATATTGCATATTTACATGTAATGCATATTTACATATATTGCATATTTGCATATATTGCATATTTACATATAATGCATATGTACATATATTGCATCTTTACATATATTGCATATTTACATATATTGCATATTTACATATATTGCATATTTACATATATTGCATATTTACATATATTGCATATTTACATATATTGCATATTTACATATATTGCTTATTTACATATATTGCATATTTACATATATTACATATTTACATATATTGCATATTTACATATATTGCATATTTACATATATTGCATATTTACATATATTGCATATTTACATATATTGCATATTTACATATATTGCATATTTACATATATTGCATATTTACATATATTGCATATTTGCATATATTGCATATTTACATATATTGCATATTTACATTTATTAAATGTTTACATATATTGCATATTTACACATATTGCATATTTACATATATTACATATTTACATATATTGCATATTTACATATATTGCATATTTACATATATTGCATATTTACATATATTGCATATTTACATATATTGCATATTTACATATATTGAATATTTACATATATTGCATATTTACATATATTGCATATTTACATATATTGCATATTTACATATATTGCATATTTACATATATTGCATATTTACATATATTGCATATTTACATATATTAAAAGTTTACATATATTGCATATTTACACATATTGCATATTTACATATATTGCATATTTACATATATTACATATTTACATATATTACATATTTACATATATTGCTTATTTACATATATTGCATATTTACATATATTGCATATTTACATATATTGCATATTTACATATATTGCATATTTACATATATTGCATATTTACATATATTGCATATTTACATATATTGCATATTTACATATATTGCATATTTGCATATATTGCATATTTACATATATTGCATATTTACATATATTAAATGTTTACATATATTGCATATTTACACATATTGCATATTTACATATATTACATATTTACATATATTGCATATTTACATATATTGCATGTTTTCATATATTGCATATTTACATATATTGCATTTTAACATATATTGCATATTTACATATATTGCATATTTACATATATTGCATATTTACATATATTGCATATTAACATATATTGGATATTAACATATATTGGATATTTACATATATTGCATATTTACATATATTGCATATTTACATATATTGCATATTTACATATATTGCATATTTACATATATTAAATGTTTACATATATTGCATATTTACACATATTGCATATTTACATATATTACATATTTACATATATTGCATATTTACATATATTGCATATTTACATATATTGCGTATTTACATATATTGCATATTTACATATATTGCATATTTACATATATTGCATATTTACATAAATTGCATATTTACATATATTGCATATTTACATATATTGCATATTTACATATATTGCATATTTACATATATTACATATTTACATATATTACATATTTACATATATTGCATATTTACATATATTGCATATTTACATATATTGCATATTTACATATATTGCATATTTACATATATTGCATATTTACATATATTGCATATTTACATATATTGCATATTTACATATATTGCATATTTACATATATTGCATATTTGCATATATTGCATATTTACATATATTGCATATTTACATATATTAAATGTTTACATATATTGCATATTTACACATATTGCATATTTACATATATTACATATTTACATATATTGCATATTTACATATATTGCATGTTTTCATATATTGCATATTTACATATATTGCATTTTAACATATATTGCATATTTACATATATTGCATATTTACATATATTGCATATTTACATATATTGCATATTAACATATATTGGATATTAACATATATTGGATATTTACATATATTGCATATTTACATATATTGCATATTTACATATATTGCATATTTACATATATTGCATATTTACATATATTAAATGTTTACATATATTGCATATTTACACATATTGCATATTTACATATATTACATATTTACATATATTGCATATTTACATATATTGCATATTTACATATATTGCGTATTTACATATATTGCATATTTACATATATTGCATATTTACATATATTGCATATTTACATATATTGCATATTTACATATATTGCTTATTTACATATATTGCATATTTACATATATTACATATTTACATATATTGCATATTTACATATATTGCATATTTACATATATTGCATATTTACATATATTGCATATTTACATATATTGCATATTTACATATATTGCATATTTACATATATTGCATATTTACATATATTGCATATTTGCATATATTGCATATTTACATATATTGCATATTTACATTTATTAAATGTTTACATATATTGCATATTTACACATATTGCATATTTACATATATTACATATTTACATATATTGCATATTTACATATATTGCATATTTACATATATTGCATATTTACATATATTGCATATTTACATATATTGCATATTTACATATATTGAATATTTACATATATTGCATATTTACATATATTGCATATTTACATACATTGCATATTTACATATATTGCATATTTACATATATTGCATATTTACATATATTGCATATTTACATATATTAAAAGTTTACATATATTGCATATTTACACATATTGCATATTTACATATATTGCATATTTACATATATTACATATTTACATATATTACATATTTACATATATTGCATATTTACATATATTGCATATTTACATATATTGCATATTTACATATATTGCATATTTACATATATTGCATATTTACATATATTGCATATTTACATATATTGCATATTTACATATATTGCATATTTACATATATTGCATATTTGCATATATTGCATATTTACATATATTGCATATTTACATATATTAAATGTTTACATATATTGCATATTTACACATATTGCATATTTACATATATTACATATTTACATATATTGCATATTTACATATATTGCATGTTTTCATATATTGCATATTTACATATATTGCATTTTAACATATATTGCATATTTACATATATTGCATATTTACAAATATTGCATATTTACATATATTGCATATTAACATATATTGGATATTAACATATATTGGATATTTACATATATTGCATATTTACATATATTGCATATTTACATATATTGCATATTTACATATATTGCATATTTACATATATTAAATGTTTACATATATTGCATATTTACACATATTGCATATTTACATATATTACATATTTACATATATTGCATATTTACATATATTGCATATTTACATATATTGCGTATTTACATATATTGCATATTTACATATATTGCATATTTACATATATTGCATATTTACATAAATTGCATATTTACATATATTGCATATTTACATATATTGCATATATTTATATATTGCATATTTACATATATTTCATATTTACATATATTGCATATTTACATATATTGCATATTTACATATATAGCATATTTACATATATTGCATATTTACATATAATGCATATTTACATATATTGCATATTTACATATATTGCATATTTACGTATATTGCATATTTACATGTAATGCATATTTACATATATTGCATATTTGCATATATTGCATATTTACATATAATGCATATGTACATATATTGCATCTTTACATATATTGCATATTTACATATATTGCATATTTACATATATTGCATATTTACATATATTGCATATTTACATATATTGCATATTTACATATAT
The DNA here is from genome assembly GCA_943735955.1 of Piscicola geometra. Lineage (NCBI taxonomy): Eukaryota > Metazoa > Annelida > Clitellata > Hirudinida > Piscicolidae > Piscicola > Piscicola geometra. The sequence goes on from OX030964.1 coordinate 419,755, forward strand.
TGCATATTTACATATATTGCTTATTTACATATATTGCATATTTACATATATTACATATTTAAATATATTGCATATTTACATATATTGCATATTTACATATATTGCATATTTACATATATTGCATATTTACATATATTGCATATTTACATATATTGCATATTTACATATATTGCATATTTACATATATTGCATATTTACATATATTGCATATTTGCATATATTGCATATTTACATATATTGCATATTTACATTTATTAAATGTTTACATATATTGCATATTTACACATATTGCATATTTACATATATTACATATTTACATATATTGCATATTTACATATATTGCATATTTACATATATTGCATATTTACATATATTGCATATTTACATATATTGCATATTTACATATATTGAATATTTACATAAATTGCATATTTACATATATTGCATATTTACATATATTGCATATTTACATATATTGCATATTTACATATATTGCATATTTACATATATTGCATATTTACATATATTGCATATTTACATATATTGCATATTTACATATATTGCATATTTACATATATTAAAAGTTTACATATATTGCATATTTACACATATTGCATATTTACATATATTGCATATTTACATATATTACATATTTACATATATTACATATTTACATATATTGCATATTTACATATATTGCATATTTACATATATTGCATATTTACATATATTGCATATTTACATATATTGCATATTTACATATATTGCATATTTACATATATTGCATATTTACATATATTGCATATTTACATATATTGCATATTTGCATATATTGCATATTTACATATATTGCATATTTACATATATTAAATGTTTACATATATTGCATATTTACACATATTGCATATTTACATATATTACATATTTACATATATTGCATATTTACATATATTGCATATTTACATATATTGCATATTTACATATATTGCATATTTACATATATTGCATATTTACATATATTGAATATTTACATAAATTGCATATTTACATATATTGCATATTTACATATATTGCATATTTACATATATTGCATATTTACATATATTGCATATTTACATATATTGCATATTTACATATATTGCATATTTACATATATTGCATATTTACATATATTGCATATTTACATATATTAAAAGTTTACATATATTGCATATTTACACATATTGCATATTTACATATATTGCATATTTACATATATTACATATTTACATATATTACATATTTACATATATTGCATATTTACATATATTGCATATTTACATATATTGCATATTTACATATATTGCATATTTACATATATTGCATATTTACATATATTGCATATTTACATATATTGCATATTTACATATATTGCATATTTACATATATTGCATATTTGCATATATTGCATATTTACATATATTGCATATTTACATATATTAAATGTTTACATATATTGCATATTTACACATATTGCATATTTACATATATTACATATTTACATATATTGCATATTTACATATATTGCATATTTACATATATTGCATATTTACATATATTGCATATTTACATATATTGCATATTTACATATATTGAATATTTACATATATTGCATATTTACATATATTGCATATTTACATATATTGCATATTTACATCTATTGCATATTTACATATATTGCATATTTACATATATTGCATATTTACATATATTAAAAGTTTACATATATTGCATATTTACACATATTGCATATTTACATATATTGCATATTTACATATATTACATATTTACATATATTGCATATTTACATATATTGCATATTTACATATATTGCATATTTACATATATTGCATATTTACATATATTGCATATTTACATATATTGCATATTTACATATATTGAATATTTACATATATTGCATATTTACATATATTGCATATTTACATATATTGAATATTTACATATATTGCATATTTACATATATTGCATATTAACATATATTGCATATTTACATATATTGCATATTTACATATATTGCATATTTACATATATTGCATCTTTACATATATTGCATATTTACATATATTGCATATTTACATATAATGCATATGTACATATATTGCATCTTTACATATATTGCATATTTACATATATTGCATATTTACATATATTGCATATTTACATATATTAAAAGTTTACATATATTGCATATTTACACATATTGCATATTTACATATATTGCATATTTACATATATTACATATTTACATATATTGCATATTTACATATATTGCATATTTACATATATTGCATATTTACATATATTGCATATTTACATATATTGCATATTTACATATTTTGCATAATTACATATATTGCATATTTACATATATTGCATATTTACATATATTGCATATTTACATATATTGCATATTTACATATATTGCATGTTTTCATATATTGCGTATTTACATATATTGCATATTTACATATATTGCATATTTAAATATATTGCATATTTACATATATTGCATATTTACATATATTGCATCTTTACATATATTGCATATTTACATTTATTAAATGTTTACATATATTGCATATTTACACATATTGCATATTTACATATATTACATATTTACATATATTGCATATTTACATATATTGCATATTTACATATATTGCATATTTACATATATTGCATATTTACATATATTGCATATTTACATATATTACATATTTACATATATTGCATATTTACATATATTGCATATTTACATATATTGCATATTTACATATATTGCATATTTACATATATTGCATATTTACATATATTGCATATTTACATATATTGCATATTTACATATATTGCATATTTACATATATTGCATATTTGCATATATTGCATATTTACATATATTGCATATTTACATATATTAAATGTTTACATATATTGCATATTTACACATATTGCATATTTACATATATTACATATTTACATATATTGCATATTTACATATATTGCATATTTACATATATTGCATATTTACATATATTGCATATTTACATATATTGCATATTTACATATATTGAATTTTTACATATATTGCATATTTACATATATTGCATATTTACATATATTGCATATTTACATATATTGCATATTTACATATATTGCATATTTACATATATTGCATATTTACATATATTAAAAGTTTACATATATTGCATATTTACACATATTGCATATTTACATATATTGCATATTTACATATATTACATATTTACATATATTACATATTTACATATATTGCATATTTACATATATTGCATATTTACATATATTGCATATTTACATATATTGCATATTTACATATATTGCATATTTACATATATTGCATATTTACATATATTGCATATTTACATATATTGCATATTTACATATATTGCATATTTGAATATATTGCATATTTACATATATTGCATATTTACATATATTAAATGTTTACATATATTGCATATTTACACATATTGCATATTTACATATATTACATATTTACATATATTGCATATTTACATATATTGCATATTTACATATATTGCATATTTACATATATTGCATATTTACATATATTGCATATTTACATATATTGAATATTTACATATATTGCATATTTACATATATTGCATATTTACATATATTGCATATTTACATATATTGCATATTTACATATATTGCATATTTACATATATTGCATATTTACATATATTAAAAGTTTACATATATTGCATATTTACACATATTGCATATTCACATATATTGCATATTTACATATATTACATATTTACATATATTGCATATTTACATATATTGCATATTTACATATATTGCATATTTACATATATTGCATATTTACATATATTGCATATTTACATATATTGCATATTTACATATATTGAATATTTACATATATTGCATATTTACATATATTGCATATTTACATATATTGAATATTTACATATATTGCATATTTACATATATTGCATATTAACATATATTGCATATTTACATATATTGCATATTTACATATATTGCATATTTACATATATTGCATCTTTACATATATTGCATATTTACATATATTGCATATTTACATATAATGCATATGTACATATATTGCATCTTTACATATATTGCATATTTACATATATTGCATATTTACATATATTGCATATTTACATATATTGCATATTTACATATATTGCATATTTACATATATTAAAAGTTTACATATATTGCATATTTACACATATTGCATATTCACATATATTGCATATTTACATATATTACATATTTACATATATTGCATATTTACATATATTGCATATTTACATATATTGCATATTTACATATATTGCATATTTACATATATTGCATATTTACATATATTGCATATTTACATATATTGAATATTTACATATATTGCATATTTACATATATTGCATATTTACATATATTGAATATTTACATATATTGCATATTTACATATATTGCATATTAACATATATTGCATATTTACATATATTGCATATTTACATATATTGCATATTTACATATATTGCATCTTTACATATATTGCATATTTACATATATTGCATATTTACATATAATGCATATGTACATATATTGCATCTTTACATATATTGCATATTTACATATATTGCATATTTACATATATTGCATATTTACATATATTGCATATTTACATATATTGCATATTTACATATATTGCATATTTACATATATTGCTTATTTACATATATTGCATATTTACATATATTACATATTTACATATATTGCATATTTACATATATTGCATATTTACATATATTGCATATTTACATATATTGCATATTTACATATATTGCATAATTACATATATTGCATATTTACATATATTGCATATTTACATATATTGCATATTTACATATATTGCATATTTACATATATTGCATGTTTTCATATATTGCGTATTTACATATATTGCATATTTACATATATTGCATATTTAAATATATTGCATATTTACATATATTGCATATTTACATATATTGCATCTTTACATATATTGCATATTTAAATTATACTGCATATTTACACATATTGCATATTTACATATATTGCATATTTACATATATTGCATATTTACATATATTGCATATTTACATATTATGCATTTATACATATATTGCATATTTACATATATTGCATCTTTACATATATTGCATATTTACATATATTGCATCTTTACATATATTGCATATTTAAATTATACTGCATATTTACACATATTGCATATTTACATATATTGCATATTTACATATATTGCATCTTTACATATATTGCATATTTACATATGTTGCATATTTACATATATTGCATATTTACATATATTGCATATTTACATATATTGCATATTTACATATATTGCATATTTACATATATTGCTTATTTACATATATTGCATATTTACATATATTACATATTTACATATATTGCATATTTACATATATTGCATATTTACATATATTGCATATTTACATATATTGCATATTTACATATATTGCATATTTACATATATTGCATATTTACATATATTGCATATTTACATATATTGCATATTTACATATATTGCATATTCACATATATTGCATATTTACATATATTGCATATTTACATATATTGCATATTTACATATATTGCATATTTACATATATTGCATATTTACATATATTGCATATTTACATATATTGCATATTTACATATATTGCATATTTACATATATTGCATATTTACATATATTGCATATTTACATATATTTCATATTTACATATATTGCATATTTACATATATTGCATATTTACATATATTGCATATTTACATATATTGCATATTTACATATATTGCATATTTACATATATTGCATATTTACATATATTGCATATTTACATATATTGCATATTTACATATATTGCATATTTACATATATTGCATATTTACATATATTGCATATTAACATATATTGCATATTTACATATATTGCATATTTACATATATTGCATATTTACATATATTGCATCTTTACATATATTGCATATTTACATATATTGCATATTTACATATAATGCATATGTACATATATTGCATCTTTACATATATTGCATATTTACATATATTGCATATTTACATATATTGCATATTTACATATATTGCATATTTACATATATTGCATATTTACATATATTGCATATTTACATATATTGCTTATTTACATATATTGCATATTTACATATATTACATATTTACATATATTGCATATTTACATATATTGCATATTTACATATATTGCATATTTACATATATTGCATATTTACATATATTGCATAATTACATATATTGCATATTTACATATATTGCATATTTACATATATTGCATATTTACATATATTGCATATTTACATATATTGCATGTTTTCATATATTGCGTATTTACATATATTGCATATTTACATATATTGCATATTTAAATATATTGCATATTTACATATATTGCATATTTACATATATTGCATCTTTACATATATTGCATATTTAAATTATACTGCATATTTACACATATTGCATATTTACATATATTGCATATTTACATATATTGCATATTTACATATATTGCATATTTACATATTATGCATTTATACATATATTGCATATTTACATATATTGCATCTTTACATATATTGCATATTTACATATATTGCATCTTTACATATATTGCATATTTAAATTATACTGCATATTTACACATATTGCATATTTACATATATTGCATATTTACATATATTGCATCTTTACATATATTGCATATTTACATATATTGCATATTTACATATATTGCATATTTACATATATTGCATATTTACATATATTGCATATTTACATATATTGCATATTTACATATATTGCTTATTTACATATATTGCATATTTACATATATTACATATTTACATATATTGCATATTTACATATATTGCATATTTACATATATTGCATATTTACATATATTGCATATTTACATATATTGCATATTTACATATATTGCATATTTACATATATTGCATATTTACATATATTGCATATTCACATATATTGCATATTTACATATATTGCATATTTACATATATTGCATATTTACATATATTGCATATTTACATATATTGCATATTTACATATATTGCATATTTACATATATTGCATATTTACATATATTGCATATTTACATATATTGCATATTTACATATATTGCATATTTACATATATTGCATATTTACATATATTGCATATTTACATATATTGCATATTTACATATATTGCATATTTACATATATTGCATATTTACATATATTGCATATTTACATATATTGCATATTTACATATATTGCATATTTACATATATTGCATATTTACATATATTGCATAATTACATATATTGCATATTTACATCGATTGCATATTTACATATATTGCATATTTACATATATTGCATGTTTTCATATATTGCGTATTTACATATATTGCATATTTACATATATTGCATATTTAAATATATTGCATATTTACATATATTGCATATTTACATATATTGCATCTTTACATATATTGCATATTTAAATTAAACTGCATATTTACACATATTGCATATTTACATATATTGCATATTTACATATATTGCATATTTACATATATTGCATATTTACATATTATGCATTTATACATATATTGCATATTTACATATATTGCATCTTTACATATATTGCATATTTACATATATTGCATCTTTACAAATATTGCATATTTAAATTATACTGCATATTTACACATATTGCATATTTACATATATTGCATATTTACATATATTGCATCTTTACATATATTGCATATTTACATATGTTGCATATTTACATATATTGCATATTTACATATATTGCATATTTACATATATTGCATATTTACATATATTGCATATTTACATATATTGCTTATTTACATATATTGCATATTTACATATATTACATATTTACATATATTGCATATTTACATATATTGCATATTTACATATATTGCATATTTACATATATTGCATATTTACATATATTGCATATTTACATATATTGCATATTTACATATATTGCATATTTACATATATTGCATATTTACATATATTGCATATTCACATATATTGCATATTTACATATATTGCATATTTACATATATTGCATATTTACATATATTGCATATTTACATATATTGCATATTTACATATATTGCATATTTACATATATTGCATATTTACATATATTGCATATTTACATATATTGCATATTTACATATATTGCATATTTACATATATTGCATATTTACATATATTGCATATTTACATATATTGCATATTTACATATATTGCATATTTACATATATTGCATATTTACATATATTGCATATTTACATATATTGCATATTTACATATATTGCATATTTACATATATTGCATATTTACATATATTGCATATTAACATATATTGCATATTTACATATATTGCATATTTACATATATTGCATATTTACATATATTGCATCTTTACATATATTGCATATTTACATATATTGCATATTTACATATAATGCATATGTACATATATTGCATCTTTACATATATTGCATATTTACATATATTGCATATTTACATATATTGCATATTTACATATATTGCATATTTACATATATTGCATATTTACATATATTGCATATTTACATATATTGCTTATTTACATATATTGCATATTTACATATATTACATATTTACATATATTGCATATTTACATATATTGCATATTTACATATATTGCATATTTACATATATTGCATATTTACATATATTGCATAATTACATATATTGCATATTTACATATATTGCATATTTACATATATTGCATATTTACATATATTGCATATTTACATATATTGCATGTTTTCATATATTGCGTATTTACATATATTGCATATTTACATATATTGCATATTTAAATATATTGCATATTTACATATATTGCATATTTACATATATTGCATCTTTACATATAGTGCATATTTAAATTATACTGCATATTTACACATATTGCATATTTACATATATTGCATATTTACATATATTGCATATTTACATATATTGCATATTTACATATTATGCATTTATACATATATTGCATATTTACATATATTGCATCTTTACATATATTGCATATTTACATATATTGCATCTTTACATATATTGCATATTTAAATTATACTGCATATTTACACATATTGCATATTTACATATATTGCATATTTACATATATTGCGTCTTTACATATATTGCATATTTACATATATTGCATATTTACATATATTGCATATTTACATATATTGCATATTTACATATATTGCATATTTACATATATTGCATATTTACATATATTGCTTATTTACATATATTGCATATTTACATATATTACATATTTACATATATTGCATATTTACATATATTGCATATTTACATATATTGCATATTTACATATATTGCATATTTACATATATTGCATATTTACATATATTGCATATTTACATATATTGCATATTTACATATATTGCATATTTACATATATTGCATATTTACATATATTGCATATTTACATATATTGCATATTTACATATATTGCATATTTACATATATTGCATATTTACATATATTGCATATTTACATATATTGCATATTTACATATATTGCATATTTACATATATTGCATATTTACATATATTGCATATTTACATATATTGCATATTTACATATATTGCATATTTACATATATTGCATATTTACATATATTGCATATTTACATATATTGCATATTTACATATATTGCATATTTACATGTATTGCATATTTACATATATTGCATATTTACATATATTGCATATTTACATATATTGCATATTTACATAAATTGCATATTTACATATATTGCATATTTACATATATTGCATATATTTATATATTGCATATTTACATATATTTCATATTTACATATATTGCATATTTACATATATTGCATATTTACATATATTGCATATTTACATATATTGCATATTTACATATATTGCATATTTACATATATTGCATATTTACATATATTGCATATTTACGTATATTGCATATTTACATGTATTGCATATTTACATTTATTGCATAGTTGCATATATTGCATATTTACATATATTGCATATTTACATATATTGCATATTTACATATATTGCTTATTTACATATATTGCATATTTACATATATTACATATTTACATATATTGCATATTTACATATATTGCATATTTACATATATTGCATATTTACATATATTGCATATTTACATATATTGCATATTTACATATATTGCATATTTACATATATTGCATATTTACATATATTGCATATTTACATATATTGCATATTCACATATATTGCATATTTACATATATTGCATATTTACATATATTGCATATTTACATATATTGCATATTTACATATATTGCATATTTACATATATTGCATATTTACATATATTGCATATTTACATATATTGCATATTTACATATATTGCATATTTACATATATTGCATATTTACATATATTGCATATTTACATATATTGCATATTTACATATATTGCATATTTACATATATTGCATATTTACATATATTGCATATTTACATATATTGCATATTTACATATATTGCATATTTACATATATTGCATATTTACATGTATTGCATATTTACATATATTGCATATTTACATATATTGCATATTTACATATATTGCATATTTACATAAATTGCATATTTACATATATTGCATATTTACATATATTGCATATATTTATATATTGCATATTTACATATATTTCATATTTACATATATTGCATATTTACATATATTGCATATTTACATATATTGCATATTTACATATATTGCATATTTACATATATTGCATATTTACATATATTGCATATTTACATATATTGCATATTTACGTATATTGCATATTTACATGTATTGCATATTTACATTTATTGCATAGTTGCATATATTGCATATTTACATATATTGCATATTTACATATATTGCATATTTACATATATTGCATCTTTACATATATTGCATATTTACATATATTGCATATTTACATATATTGCATATTTACATATATTGCATATTTACATATATTGCATATTTACATATATTGCATATTTACATATATTGCATATTTACATATATTGCATATTTACATGTATTGCATATTTACATATATTGCATATTTACATATATTGCATATTTACATATATTGCATATTTACATAAATTGCATATTTACATATATTGCATATTTACATATATTGCATATATTTATATATTGCATATTTACATATATTTCATATTTACATATATTGCATATTTACATATATTGCATATTTACATATATTGCATATTTACATATATTGCATATTTACATATATTGCATATTTACATATATTGCATATTTACATATATTGCATATTTACGTATATTGCATATTTACATGTATTGCATATTTACATTTATTGCATAGTTGCATATATTGCATATTTACATATATTGCATATTTACATATATTGCATATTTACATATATTGCTTATTTACATATATTGCATATTTACATATATTACATATTTACATATATTGCATATTTACATATATTGCATATTTACATATATTGCATATTTACATATATTGCATATTTACATATATTGCATATTTACATATATTGCATATTTACATATATTGCATATTTACATATATTGCATATTTACATATATTGCATATTCACATATATTGCATATTTACATATATTGCATATTTACATATATTGCATATTTACATATATTGCATATTTACATATATTGCATATTTACATATATTGCATATTTACATATATTGCATATTTACATATATTGCATATTTACATATATTGCATATTTACATATATTGCATATTTACATATATTGCATATTTACATATATTGCATATTTACATATATTGCATATTTACATATATTGCATATTTACATATATTGCATATTTACATATATTGCATATTTACATATATTGCATATTTACATATATTGCATATTTACATGTATTGCATATTTACATATATTGCATATTTACATATATTGCATATTTACATATATTGCATATTTACATAAATTGCATATTTACATATATTGCATATTTACATATATTGCATATATTTATATATTGCATATTTACATATATTTCATATTTACATATATTGCATATTTACATATATTGCATATTTACATATATTGCATATTTACATATATTGCATATTTACATATATTGCATATTTACATATATTGCATATTTACATATATTGCATATTTACGTATATTGCATATTTACATGTATTGCATATTTACATTTATTGCATAGTTGCATATATTGCATATTTACATATATTGCATATTTACATATATTGCATATTTACATATATTGCATCTTTACATATATTGCATATTTACATATATTGCATATTTACATATATTGCATATTTACATTTATTGCATATTTACATATATTGCATATTTACATATATTGCATATTCACATATATTGCATATTTACACATATTGCATATTTACATATATTGCATATTTACATATATTGCATATTTACATATATTGCATATTTACATATTATGCATTTATACATATATTGCATATTTACATATATTGCATCTTTACATATATTGCATATTTACATATATTGCATCTTTACATATATTGCATATTTAAATTATACTGCATTTTTACACATATTGCATATTTACATATATTGCATATTTACATATATTGCATCTTTACATATATTGCATATTTACATATATTGCATATTTACATATATTGCATATTTACATATATTGCATATTTACATATATTGCATATTTACATATATTGCATATTTACATATATTGCTTATTTACATATATTGCATATTTACATATATTACATATTTACATATATTGCATATTTACATATATTGCCTATTTACATATATTGCATATTTACATATATTGCATATTTACATATATTGCATATTTACATATATTGCATATTTACATATATTGCATATTTACATATATTGCATATTTACATATATTGCATATTTACATATATTGCATATTTACATATATTGCATATTTACATATATTGCATATTTACATATATTGCATATTTACATATATTGTATATTTACATATATTGCATATTTACATATATTGCATATTTACATATATTGCATATTTACATATATTGCATATTTACATATATTGCATATTTACATATATTGCATATTTACATATATTGCATATTTACATATATTGCATATTTACATCTATTGCATATTTACATATATTGCATATTTACATATATTGCATATTTACATAAATTGCATATTTACATATATTGCATATTTACATCTATTGCATATATTTATATATTGCATATTTACATATATTTCATATTTACATATATTGCATATTTACATATATTGCATATTTACATATATTGCATATTTACATATATTGCATATTTACATATAATGCATATTTACATATATTGCATATTTACATATATTGCATATTTACGTATATTGCATATTTACATGTATTGCATATTTACATTTATTGCATATTTGCATATATTGCATATTTACATATATTGCATATTTACATATATTGCATATTTACATATATTGCATATTTACATATATTGCATATTTACATATATTGCATATTTACATATATTGCATATTTACATTTATTGCATATTTACATATATTGCATATTTACATATATTGCATATTCACATATATTGCATATTTACATATATTGCATATATACATATATTGCATATTTACATAAAATGCATATTTACATATATTGCATATTTACATATATTGCATATTTGCATATATTGCATATTTACATATATTGCATATTTACATATATTGCTTATTTACATATATTGCATATTTACATATATTGCATATTTACATATATTGCATATTTACATATATTGCATATTTACATATATTGCATATTTACATATATTGCATATTTACATATATTGCATATTAACATATATTGGTTATTAACAAATATTGGATATTTACATATATTGCATATTTACATATATTGCATATTTACATATATTGCATATTAACATATATTGGATATTAACATATATTGGATATTTACATATATTGCATATTTACATATATTGCATATTTACATATATTGCATCTTTAAATATATTGCATATTTGCATTCATTGCATATTTACATATATTGCATATTTACATATATTGCATATTTACATATATTGCATATTTACATATTATGCATTTATACATATATTGCATATTTACATATATTGCATCTTTACATATATTGCATATTTACATATATTGCATCTTTACATATATTGCATATTTAAATTATACTGCATTTTTACACATATTGCATATTTACATATATTGCATATTTACATATATTGCATCTTTACATATATTGCATATTTACATATATTGAATATTTACATATATTGCATATTTACATATATTGCATATTTACATATATTGCATATTTACATATATTGCATATTTACATATATTGCATATTTACATATATTGCATATTTACATATATTGCATATTTACATATATTGCATATTTACATATATTGCATATTTACATATATTGCATATTTACATATATTGCATATTTACATATATTGCATATTTACATATATTGCATATTTACATATATTGCATATTTACATATATTGCATATTTACATATATTGCATATTTACATATATTGTATATTTACATATATTGCATATTTACATATATTGCATATTTACATATATTGCATATTTACATATATTGCATATTTACATATATTGCATATTTACATATATTGCATATTTACATATATTGCATATTTACATATATTGCATATTTACATATATTGCATATTTACATATATTGCATATTTACATATATTGCATATTTACATATATTGCATATTTACATATATTGCATATTTACATATATTGCATATTTACATAAATTGCATATTTGCATATATTGCATATTTACATCTATTGCATATATTTATATATTGCATATTTACATATATTTCATATTTACATATTTTGCATATTTACATATATTGCATATTTACATATATTGCATATTTACATATATTGCATATTTACATATAATGCATATTTACATATATTGCATATTTACATATATTGCATATTTACGTATATTGCATATTTACATGTATTGCATATTTACATTTATTGCATATTTGCATATATTGCATATTTACATATATTGCATATTTACATATATTGCATATTTACATATATTGCATATTTACATATATTGCATATTTACATATATTGCATATTTACATATATTGCATATTTACATTTATTGCATATTTACATATATTGCATATTTACATATATTGCATATTCACATATATTGCATATTTACATATATTGCATATATACATATATTGCATATTTACATAAAATGCATATTTACATATATTGCATATTTACATATATTGCATATTTGCATATATTGCATATTTACATATATTGCATATTTACATATATTGCTTATTTACATATATTGCATATTTACATATATTGCATATTTACATATATTGCATATTTACATATATTGCATATTTACATATATTGCATATTTAATTATATTGCATATTTACATATATTGCATATTAACATATATTGGTTATTAACAAATATTGGATATTTACATATATTGCATATTTACATATATTGCATATTTACATATATTGCATATTAACATATATTGGATATTAACATATATTGGATATTTACATATATTGCATATTTACATATATTGCATATTTACATATATTGCATCTTTAAATATATTGCATATTTGCATTCATTGCATATTTACATATATTGCATATTTACATATATTGCATATTTGCATATATTGCATATTTACATATATTGCATATTTACATATATTGCTTATTTACATATATTGCATATTTACATATATTGCATATTTACATATATTGCATATTTACATATATTGCATATTTACATATATTGCATATTTACATATATTGCATATTTACATATATTGCATATTTACATATATTGCATATTTACGTATATTGCATATTTACATGTATTGCATATTTACATTTATTGCATAGTTGCATATATTGCATATTTACATATATTGCATATTTACATATATTGCATATTTACATATATTGCATCTTTACATATATTGCATATTTACATATATTGCATATTTACATATATTGCATATTTACATTTATTGCATATTCACATATATTGCATATTTACATATATTGCATATTCACATATATTGCATATTTACACATATTGCATATTTACATATATTGCATATTTACATATATTGCATATTTACATATATTGCATATTTACATATTATGCATTTATACATATATTGCATATTTACATATATTGCATCTTTACATATATTGCATATTTACATATATTGCATCTTTACATATATTGCATATTTAAATTATACTGCATTTTTACACATATTGCATATTTACATATATTGCATATTTACATATATTGCATCTTTACATATATTGCATATTTACATATATTGCATATTTACATATATTGCATATTTACATATATTGCATATTTACATATATTGCATATTTACATATATTGCATATTTACATATATTGCTTATTTACATATATTGCATATTTACATATATTACATATTTACATATATTGCATATTTACATATATTGCATATTTACATATATTGCATATTTACATATATTGCATATTTACATATATTGCATATTTACATATATTGCATATTTACATATATTGCATATTTACATATATTGCATATTTACATATATTGCATATTTACATATATTGCATATTTACATATATTGCATATTTACATATATTGCATATTTACATATATTGCATATTTACTTATATTGTATATTTACATATATTGCATATTTACATATATTGCATATTTACATATATTGCATATTTACATATATTGCATATTTACATATATTGCATATTTACATATATTGCATATTTACATATATTGCATATTTACATATATTGCATATTTACATATATTGCATATTTACATATATTGCATATTTACATAAATTGCATATTTACATAAATTGCATATTTACATATATTGCATATTTACATCTATTGCATATATTTATATATTGCATATTTACATATATTTCATATTTACATATATTGCATATTTACATATATTGCATATTTACATATATTGCATATTTACATATATTGCATATTTACATATAATGCATATTTACATATATTGCATATTTACATATATTGCATATTTACGTATATTGCATATTTACATGTATTGCATATTTACATTTATTGCATATTTGCATATATTGCATATTTACATATATTGCATATTTACATATATTGCATATTTACATATATTGCATATTTACATATATTGCATATTTACATATATTGCATATTTACATATATTGCATATTTACATTTATTGCATATTTAAATATATTGCATATTTACATATATTGCATATTCACATATATTGCATATTTACATATATTGCATATATACATATATTGCATATTTACATAAAATGCATATTTACATATATTGCATATTTACATATATTGCATATTTGCATATATTGCATATTTACATATATTGCATATTTACATATATTGCTTATTTACATATATTGCATATTTACATATATTGCATATTTACATATATTGCATATTTACATATATTGCATATTTACATATATTGCATATTTACATATATTGCATATTTACATATATTGCATATTAACATATATTGGTTATTAACAAATATTGGATATTTACATATATTGCATATTTACATATATTTCATATTAACATATATTGGATATTAACATATATTGGATATTTACATATATTGCATATTTACATATATTGCATATTTACATATATTGCATATTTACATAAATTGCATATTTACATAAATTGCATATTTACATATATTGCATATTTACATATATTGCATATTTACATATATTGCATATTTACATATATTGCATATTTACTTATATTGTATATTTACATATATTGCATATTTACATATATTGCATATTTACATATATTGCATATTTACATATATTGCATATTTACATATATTGCATATTTACATATATTGCATATTTACATATATTGCATATTTACATATATTGCATATTTACATATATTGCATATTTACATATATTGCATATTTACATAAATTGCATATTTACATAAATTGCATATTTACATATATTGCATATTTACATCTATTGCATATATTTATATATTGCATATTTACATATATTTCATATTTACATATATTGCATATATTTATATATTGCATATTTACATATATTTCATATTTACATATATTGCATATTTACATATATTGCATATTTACATATATTGCATATTTACATATATTGCATATTTACATATAATGCATATTTACATATATTGCATATTTACATATATTGCATATTTACGTATATTGCATATTTACATGTATTGCATATTTACATTTATTGCATATTTGCATATATTGCATATTTACATATATTGCATATTTACATATATTGCATATTTACATATATTGCATATTTACATATATTGCATATTTACATATATTGCATATTTACATATATTGCATATTTACATTTATTGCATATTTACATATATTGCATATTTACATATATTGCATATTCACATATATTGCATATTTACATATATTGCATATATACATATATTGCATATTTACATAAAATGCATATTTACATATATTGCATATTTACATATATTGCATATTTGCATATATTGCATATTTACATATATTGCATATTTACATATATTGCTTATTTACATATATTGCATATTTACATATATTGCATATTTACATATATTGCATATTTACATATATTGCATATTTACATATATTGCATATTTACATATATTGCATATTTACATATATTGCATATTAACATATATTGGTTATTAACAAATATTGGATATTTACATATATTGCATATTTACATATATTGCATATTAACATATATTGGATATTAACATATATTGGATATTTACATATATTGCATATTTACATATATTGCATATTTGCATATATTGCATATTTACATATATTGCATATTTACATATATTGCTTATTTACATATATTGCATATTTACATATATTGCATATTTACATATATTGCATATTTACATATATTGCATATTTACATATATTGCATATTTACATATATTGCATATTTACATATATTGCATATTAACATATATTGGTTATTAACAAATATTGGATATTTACATATATTGCATATTTACATATATTGCATATTTACATATATTGCATATTAACATATATTGGATATTAACATATATTGGATATTTACATATATTGCATATTTACATATCTTGCATATTTACATATATTGCATCTTTAAATATATTGCATATTTGCATTCATTGCATATTTACATATATTGCATATTTACATATATTGCATATTTGCATATATTGCATATTTACATATAATGCATATTTACATATATTGCATACTTACATATATTGCATATATAAATATATTGCATATTTACATATATTGCATATTTACATATATTGCATATTTACATATATTGCATATTAACATATATTGGATATTAACATATATTGGATATTTACATATATTGCATATTTACATATATTGCATATTTACATATATTGCATCTTTAAATATATTGCATATTTGCATTCATTGCATATTTACATATATTGCATATTTACATATATTGCATATTTGCATATATTGCATATTTACATATAATGCATATTTACATATATTGCATACTTACATATATTGCATATTAACATATATTGCATATTTACATATGTTGCATATTTACATATATTGCATATTAACATATATTGGATATTAACATATATTGGATATTTAAATATATTGCATATTTACATATATTGCATATTTACATATATTGCATATTTACATATATTGCATATTTACATATATTAAATGTTTACATATATTGCATATTACACATATTGCATATTTACATATATTACATATTTACATATATTGCATATTTACATATATTGCATATTTACATATATTGCATATTTACATATATTGCATATTTACATATATTGCATATTTACATATATTGCATATTTACATAAATTGCATATTTACATATATTGCATATTTACATATATTGCATATATTTATATATTGCATATTTACATATATTTCATATTTACATATATTGCATATTCACATATATTGCATATTTACATATATTGCATATTTACATATATTGCATATTTACATATAATGCATATTTACATATATTGCATATTTACATATATTGCATATTTACGTATATTGCATATTTACATGTAATGCATATTTACATATATTGCATATTTGCATATATTGCATATTTACATATAATGCATATGTACATATATTGCATCTTTACATATATTGCATATTTACATATATTGCATATTTACATATATTGCATATTTACATATATTGCATATTTACATATATTGCATATTTACATATATTGCATATTTACATATATTGCTTATTTACATATATTGCATATTTACATATACTACATATTTACATATATTGCATATTTACATATATTGCATATTTACATATATTGCATATTTACATATATTGCATATTTACATATATTGCATATTTACATATATTGCATGTTTTCATTAATTGCATATTTACATATATTGCATATTTACATATATTGCATCTTTACATATATTGCATATTTAAATTATACTGCATATTTACACATATTGCATATTTACATATATTGCATATTTACATATATTGCATATTTACATATATTGCATATTTACATATTATGCATTTATACATATATTGCATATTTACATATATTGCATCTTTACATATATTGCATATTTACATATATTGCATCTTTACATATATTGCATATTTAAATTATACTGCATATTTACACATATTGCATATTTACATATATTGCATATTTACATATATTGCATCTTTACATATATTGCATATTTACATATATTGCATATATTTATATATTGCATACTTACATATATTGCATATTAACATATATTGCATATTTACATATATTGCATATTTACATATATTGCATATTAACATATATTGGATATTAACATATATTGGATATTTACATATATTGCATATTTACATATATTGCATATTTACATATATTGCATATTTACATATATTGCATATTTACATATATTAAATGTTTACATATATTGCATATTTACACATATTGCATATTTACATATATTACATATTTACATATATTGCATATTTACATATATTGCATATTTACATATATTGCATATTTACATATATTGCATATTTACATATATTGCATATTTACATATATTGCATATTTACATATATTGCATATTTACATATATTGCATATTTACATATAATGCATATTTACATATATTGCATATTTACGTATATTGCATATTTACGTATATTGCATATTTACATGTAATGCATATTTACATATATTGCATATTTGCATATATTGCATATTTACATATAATGCATATGTACATATATTGCATCTTTACATATATTGCATATTTACATATATTGCATATTTACATATATTGCATATTTACATATATTGCATATTTACATATATTGCATATTTACATATATTGCATATATTTATATATTGCATATTTACATATATTGCATATTTACATATATTACATATTTACATATATTGCATATTTACATATATTGCATATTTACATATATTGCATATTTACATATATTGCATATTTACATATATTGCATATTTACATATATTGCATATTTACATATATTGCATATTTACATATATTGCATGTTTTTATATATTGCATATTTACATATATTGCATATTTACATATATTGCATATTTAAATATATTGCGTATTTACATATATTGCATATTTACATATATTGCATCTTTACATATATTGCATATTTACATATATTGCATCTTTACATATATTGCATATTTACATATATTGCATCTTTACATATATTGCATATTTAAATTATACTGCATATTTACACATATTGCATATTTACATATATTGCATATTTACATATATTGCATATTTACATATATTGCATATTTACATATATTGCATATTTACATATATTGCATATTTACATATATTGCTTATTTACATATATTGCATATTTACATAAAATGCATATTTACATATATTGCATATTTACATATATTGCATATTTGCATATATTGCATATTTACATATATTGCATATTTACATATATTGCTTATTTACATATATTGCATATTTACATATATTGCATATTTACATATATTGCATATTTACATATATTGCATATTTACATATATTGCATATTTAATTATATTGCATATTTACATATATTGCATATTAACATATATTGGTTATTAACAAATATTGGATATTTACATATATTGCATATTTACATATATTGCATATTTACATATATTGCATATTAACATATATTGGATATTAACATATATTGGATATTTACATATATTGCATATTTACATATATTGCATATTTACATATATTGCATCTTTAAATATATTGCATATTTGCATTCATTGCATATTTACATATATTGCATATTTACATATATTGCATATTTGCATATATTGCATATTTACATATATTGCATATTTACATATATTGCTTATTTACATATATTGCATATTTACATATATTGCATATTTACATATATTGCATATTTACATATATTGCATATTTACATATATTGCATATTTACATATATTGCATATTTACATATATTGCATATTTACATATATTGCATATTTACGTATATTGCATATTTACATGTATTGCATATTTACATTTATTGCATAGTTGCATATATTGCATATTTACATATATTGCATATTTACATATATTGCATATTTACATATATTGCATCTTTACATATATTGCATATTTACATATATTGCATATTTACATATATTGCATATTTACATTTATTGCATATTCACATATATTGCATATTTACATATATTGCATATTCACATATATTGCATATTTACACATATTGCATATTTACATATATTGCATATTTACATATATTGCATATTTACATATATTGCATATTTACATATTATGCATTTATACATATATTGCATATTTACATATATTGCATCTTTACATATATTGCATATTTACATATATTGCATCTTTACATATATTGCATATTTAAATTATACTGCATTTTTACACATATTGCATATTTACATATATTGCATATTTACATATATTGCATCTTTACATATATTGCATATTTACATATATTGCATATTTACATATATTGCATATTTACATATATTGCATATTTACATATATTGCATATTTACATATATTGCATATTTACATATATTGCTTATTTACATATATTGCATATTTACATATATTACATATTTACATATATTGCATATTTACATATATTGCATATTTACATATATTGCATATTTACATATATTGCATATTTACATATATTGCATATTTACATATATTGCATATTTACATATATTGCATATTTACATATATTGCATATTTACATATATTGCATATTTACATATATTGCATATTTACATATATTGCATATTTACATATATTGCATATTTACATATATTGCATATTTACTTATATTGTATATTTACATATATTGCATATTTACATATATTGCATATTTACATATATTGCATATTTACATATATTGCATATTTACATATATTGCATATTTACATATATTGCATATTTACATATATTGCATATTTACATATATTGCATATTTACATATATTGCATATTTACATATATTGCATATTTACATAAATTGCATATTTACATAAATTGCATATTTACATATATTGCATATTTACATCTATTGCATATATTTATATATTGCATATTTACATATATTTCATATTTACATATATTGCATATTTACATATATTGCATATTTACATATATTGCATATTTACATATATTGCATATTTACATATAATGCATATTTACATATATTGCATATTTACATATATTGCATATTTACGTATATTGCATATTTACATGTATTGCATATTTACATTTATTGCATATTTGCATATATTGCATATTTACATATATTGCATATTTACATATATTGCATATTTACATATATTGCATATTTACATATATTGCATATTTACATATATTGCATATTTACATATATTGCATATTTACATTTATTGCATATTTAAATATATTGCATATTTACATATATTGCATATTCACATATATTGCATATTTACATATATTGCATATATACATATATTGCATATTTACATAAAATGCATATTTACATATATTGCATATTTACATATATTGCATATTTGCATATATTGCATATTTACATATATTGCATATTTACATATATTGCTTATTTACATATATTGCATATTTACATATATTGCATATTTACATATATTGCATATTTACATATATTGCATATTTACATATATTGCATATTTACATATATTGCATATTTACATATATTGCATATTAACATATATTGGTTATTAACAAATATTGGATATTTACATATATTGCATATTTACATATATTGCATATTAACATATATTGGATATTAACATATATTGGATATTTACATATATTGCATATTTACATATATTGCATATTTACATATATTGCATATTTACATAAATTGCATATTTACATAAATTGCATATTTACATATATTGCATATTTACATATATTGCATATTTACATATATTGCATATTTACATATATTGCATATTTACTTATATTGTATATTTACATATATTGCATATTTACATATATTGCATATTTACATATATTGCATATTTACATATATTGCATATTTACATATATTGCATATTTACATATATTGCATATTTACATATATTGCATATTTACATATATTGCATATTTACATATATTGCATATTTACATATATTGCATATTTACATAAATTGCATATTTACATAAATTGCATATTTACATATATTGCATATTTACATCTATTGCATATATTTATATATTGCATATTTACATATATTTCATATTTACATATATTGCATATTTACATATATTGCATATTTACATATATTGCATATTTACATATATTGCATATTTACATATAATGCATATTTACATATATTGCATATTTACATATATTGCATATTTACGTATATTGCATATTTACATGTATTGCATATTTACATTTATTGCATATTTGCATATATTGCATATTTACATATATTGCATATTTACATATATTGCATATTTACATATATTGCATATTTACATATATTGCATATTTACATATATTGCATATTTACATATATTGCATATTTACATTTATTGCATATTTACATATATTGCATATTTACATATATTGCATATTCACATATATTGCATATTTACATATATTGCATATATACATATATTGCATATTTACATAAAATGCATATTTACATATATTGCATATTTACATATATTGCATATTTGCATATATTGCATATTTACATATATTGCATATTTACATATATTGCTTATTTACATATATTGCATATTTACATATATTGCATATTTACATATATTGCATATTTACATATATTGCATATTTACATATATTGCATATTTACATATATTGCATATTTACATATATTGCATATTAACATATATTGGTTATTAACAAATATTGGATATTTACATATATTGCATATTTACATATATTGCATATTAACATATATTGGATATTAACATATATTGGATATTTACATATATTGCATATTTACATATATTGCATATTTGCATATATTGCATATTTACATATATTGCATATTTACATATATTGCTTATTTACATATATTGCATATTTACATATATTGCATATTTACATATATTGCATATTTACATATATTGCATATTTACATATATTGCATATTTACATATATTGCATATTTACATATATTGCATATTAACATATATTGGTTATTAACAAATATTGGATATTTACATATATTGCATATTTACATATATTGCATATTTACATATATTGCATATTAACATATATTGGATATTAACATATATTGGATATTTACATATATTGCATATTTACATATCTTGCATATTTACATATATTGCATCTTTAAATATATTGCATATTTGCATTCATTGCATATTTACATATATTGCATATTTACATATATTGCATATTTGCATATATTGCATATTTACATATAATGCATATTTACATATATTGCATACTTACATATATTGCATATATAAATATATTGCATATTTACATATATTGCATATTTACATATATTGCATATTTACATATATTGCATATTAACATATATTGGATATTAACATATATTGGATATTTACATATATTGCATATTTACATATATTGCATATTTACATATATTGCATCTTTAAATATATTGCATATTTGCATTCATTGCATATTTACATATATTGCATATTTACATATATTGCATATTTGCATATATTGCATATTTACATATAATGCATATTTACATATATTGCATACTTACATATATTGCATATTAACATATATTGCATATTTACATATGTTGCATATTTACATATATTGCATATTAACATATATTGGATATTAACATATATTGGATATTTAAATATATTGCATATTTACATATATTGCATATTTACATATATTGCATATTTACATATATTGCATATTTACATATATTAAATGTTTACATATATTGCATATTACACATATTGCATATTTACATATATTACATATTTACATATATTGCATATTTACATATATTGCATATTTACATATATTGCATATTTACATATATTGCATATTTACATATATTGCATATTTACATATATTGCATATTTACATAAATTGCATATTTACATATATTGCATATTTACATATATTGCATATATTTATATATTGCATATTTACATATATTTCATATTTACATATATTGCATATTTACATATATTGCATATTTACATATATTGCATATTTACATATATTGCATATTTACATATAATGCATATTTACATATATTGCATATTTACATATATTGCATATTTACGTATATTGCATATTTACATGTAATGCATATTTACATATATTGCATATTTGCATATATTGCATATTTACATATAATGCATATGTACATATATTGCATCTTTACATATATTGCATATTTACATATATTGCATATTTACATATATTGCATATTTACATATATTGCATATTTACATATATTGCATATTTACATATATTGCATATTTACATATATTGCTTATTTACATATATTGCATATTTACATATACTACATATTTACATATATTGCATATTTACATATATTGCATATTTACATATATTGCATATTTACATATATTGCATATTTACATATATTGCATATTTACATATATTGCATGTTTTCATTAATTGCATATTTACATATATTGCATATTTACATATATTGCATCTTTACATATATTGCATATTTAAATTATACTGCATATTTACACATATTGCATATTTACATATATTGCATATTTACATATATTGCATATTTACATATATTGCATATTTACATATTATGCATTTATACATATATTGCATATTTACATATATTGCATCTTTACATATATTGCATATTTACATATATTGCATCTTTACATATATTGCATATTTAAATTATACTGCATATTTACACATATTGCATATTTACATATATTGCATATTTACATATATTGCATCTTTACATATATTGCATATTTACATATATTGCATATATTTATATATTGCATACTTACATATATTGCATATTAACATATATTGCATATTTACATATATTGCATATTTACATATATTGCATATTAACATATATTGGATATTAACATATATTGGATATTTACATATATTGCATATTTACATATATTGCATATTTACATATATTGCATATTAACATATATTGGATATTAACATATATTGGATATTTACATATATTGCATATTTACATATATTAAATGTTTACATATATTGCATATTTACACATATTGCATATTTACATATATTACATATTTACATATATTGCATATTTACATATATTGCATATTAACATATATTGGATATTAACATATATTGGATATTTACATATATTGCATATTTACATATATTAAATGTTTACATATATTGCATATTTACACATATTGCATATTTACATATATTACATATTTACATATATTGCATATTTACATATATTGCATATTTACATATATTGCATATTTACATATATTGCATATTTACATATATTGCATATTTACATATATTGCATATTTACATATATTGCATATTTACATATATTGCATATTTACATATAATGCATATTTACATATATTGCATATTTACGTATATTGCATATTTACGTATATTGCATATTTACATGTAATGCATATTTACATATATTGCATATTTGCATATATTGCATATTTACATATAATGCATATGTACATATATTGCATCTTTACATATATTGCATATTTACATATATTGCATATTTACATATATTGCATATTTACATATATTGCATATTTACATATATTGCATATTTACATATATTGCATATATTTATATATTGCATATTTACATATATTGCATATTTACATATATTACATATTTACATATATTGCATATTTACATATATTGCATATTTACATATATTGCATATTTACATATATTGCATATTTACATATATTGCATATTTACATATATTGCATATTTACATATATTGCATATTTACATATATTGCATGTTTTTATATATTGCATATTTACATATATTGCATATTTACATATATTGCATATTTAAATATATTGCGTATTTACATATATTGCATATTTACATATATTGCATCTTTACATATATTGCATATTTACATATATTGCATCTTTACATATATTGCATATTTACATATATTGCATCTTTACATATATTGCATATTTAAATTATACTGCATATTTACACATATTGCATATTTACATATATTGCATATTTACATATATTGCATATTTACATATATTGCATATTTACATATTATGCATTTATACATATATTGCATATTTACATATATTGCATCTTTACATATATTGCATCTTTACATATATTGCATATTTAAATTATACTGCATATTTACACATATTGCATATTTACATATATTGCATATTTACATATATTGCATCTTTACATATATTGCATATTTACATATATTGCATATTTACATATATTGCATATTTACATATATTGCATATTTACATATATTGCATATTTACATATATTGCATGTTTACATATATTGCTTATTTACATATATTGCATATTTACATATATTACATATTTACATATATTGCATATTTACATATATTGCATATTTACATATATTGCATATTTACATATATTGCATATTTACATATATTGCATATTTACATATATTGCATATTTACATATATTGCATATTTACATATATTGCATATTTACATATATTGCATATTTACATATATTGCATATTTACATATATTGCATATTTACATATATTGCATATTTACATATATTGCATATTTACATATATTGCATATTTACATATATTGCATATTTACATATATTGCATATTTACATATATTGCATATTTACATATATTGCATATTTACATATATTGCATATTTACATATATTGCATATTTACATATATTGCATATTTACATATATTGCATATTTACATATATTGCATATTTACATATATTGCATATTTACATATATTGCATATTTACATATATTGCATATTTACATATATTGCATATTTACATAAATTGCATATTTACATATATTGCATATTTACATATATTGCATATATTTATATATTGCATATTTACATATATTTCATATTTATATATAATGCATATTTACATATATTGCATATTTACATATATTGCATATTTACATATATTGCATATTTACATATAATGCATATTTACATATATTGCATATTTACATATATTGCATATTTACGTATATTGCATATTTACATGTATTGCATATTTACATTTATTGCATATTTGCATATATTGCATATTTACATATATTGCATATTTACATATATTGCATATTTACATATATTGCATATTTACATATATTGCATATTTACATATATTGCATATTTACATATATTGCATATTTACATTTATTGCATATTTACATATATTGCATATTTACATATATTGCATATTCACATATATTGCATATTTACATATATTGCATATATACATATATTGCATATTTACATATATTGCATATTTACATATATTGCATATTTACGTATATTGCATATTCACATGTATTGCATATTTACATATATTGCATATTTGCATATATTGCATATTTACATATATTGCATATTTACATATATTGCTTATTTACATATATTGCATATTTACATATATTGCATATTTACATATATTGCATATTTACATATATTGCATATTTACATATATTGCATATTTACATATATTGCATATTTACATATATTGCATATTAACATATATTGGTTATTAACAAATATTGGATATTTACATATATTGCATATTTACATATATTGCATATTTACATATATTGCATATTAACATATATTGGATATTAACATATATTGGATATTTACATATATTGCATATTTACATATATTGCATATTTACATATATTGCATCTTTAAATATATTGCATATTTGCATTCATTGCATATTTACATATATTGCATATTTACATATATTGCATATTTGCATATATTGCATATTTACATATAATGCATATTTACATATATTGCATACTTACATATATTGCATATATAAATATATTGCATATTTACATATATTGCATATTTACATATATTGCATATTTACATATATTGCATATTAACATATATTGGATATTAACATATATTGGATATTTACATATATTGCATATTTACATATATTGCATATTTACATATATTGCATCTTTAAATATATTGCATATTTGCATTCATTGCATATTTACATATATTGCATATTTACATATATTGCATATTTGCATATATTGCATATTTACATATAATGCATATTTACATATATTGCATACTTACATATATTGCATATTAACATATATTGCATATTTACATATATTGCATATTTACATATATTGCATATTAACATATATTGGATATTAACATATATTGGATATTTACATATATTGCATATTTACATATATTGCATATTTACATATATTGCATATTTACATATATTGCATATTTACATATATTGCATATTTACATATATTAAATGTTTACATATATTGCATATTTACACATATTGCATATTTACATATATTACATATTTACATATATTGCATATTTACATATATTGCATATTTACATATATTGCATATTTACATATATTGCATATTTACATATATTGCATATTTACATATATTGCAAATTTACATAAATTGCATATTTACATATATTGCATATTTACATATATTGCATATTTAAATATATTGCATATTTACATATATTGCATATTTACATATATTGCATCTTTACATATATTGCATATTTACATATATTGCATCTTTACATATATTGCATATTTACATATATTGCATCTTTACATATATTGCATATTTAAATTATACTGCATATTTACACATATTGCATATTTACATATATTGCATATTTACATATATTGCATATTTACATATATTGCATATTTACATATTATGCATTTATACATATATTGCATATTTACATATATTGCATCTTTACATATATTGCATATTTACATATATTGCATCTTTACATATATTGCATATTTAAATTATACTGCATATTTACACATATTGCATATTTACATATATTGCATATTTACATATATTGCATCTTTACATATTTTGCATATTTACATATATTGCATATTTACATATATTGCATATTTACATATATTGCATATTTACATATATTGCATATTTACATATATTGCATATTTACATATATTGCTTATTTACATATATTGCATATTTACATATATTACATATTTACATATATTGCATATTTACATATATTGCATATTTACATATATTGCATATTTACATATATTGCATATTTACATATATTGCATATTTACATATATTGCATATTTACATATATTGCATATTTACATATATTGCATATTTACATATATTGCATATTTACATATATTGCATATTTACATATATTGCATATTTACATATATTGCATATTTACATATATTGCATATTTACATATATTGCATATTTACATATATTGCATATTTACATATATTGCATATTTACATATATTGCATATTTACATATATTGCATATTTACATATATTGCATATTTACATATATTGCATATTTACATATATTGCATATTTACATATATTGCATATTTACATATATTGCTTATTTACATATATTGCATATTTACATATATTGCATATTTACATAAATTGCATATTTACATATATTGCATATTTACATATATTGCATATATTTATATATTGCATATTTACATATATTTCATATTTATATATAATGCATATTTACATATATTGCATATTTACATATATTGCATATTTACATAAATTGCATATTTACATATAATGCATATTTACATATATTGCATATTTACATATATTGCATATTTACGTATATTGCATATTTACATGTATTGCATATTTACATTTATTGCATATTTGCATATATTGCATATTTACATATATTGCATATTTACATATATTGCATATTTACATATATTGCATATTTACATATATTGCATATTTACATATATTGCATATTTACATATATTGCATATTTACATTTATTGCATATTTACATATATTGCATATTTACATATATTGCATATTCACATATATTGCATATTTACATATATTGCATATATACATATATTGCATATTTACATATATTGCATATTTACATATATTGCATATTTACGTATATTGCATATTCACATGTATTGCATATTTACATATATTGCATATTTGCATATATTGCATATTTACATATATTGCATATTTACATATATTGCATATTTACATATATTGCATCTTTAAATATATTGCATATTTGCATTCATTGCATATTTACATATATTGCATATTTACATATATTGCATATTTGCATATATTGCATATTTACATATAATGCATATTTACATATATTGCATACTTACATATATTGCATATATAAATATATTGCATATTTACATATATTGCATATTTACATATATTGCATATTAACATATATTGGATATTAACATATATTGGATATTTACATATATTGCATATTTACATATATTGCATATTTACATATATTGCATCTTTAAATATATTGCATATTTGCATTCATTGCATATTTACATATATTGCATATTTACATATATTGCATATTTGCATATATTGCATATTTACATATAATGCATATTTACATATATTGCATACTTACATATATTGCATATTAACATATATTGCATATTTACATATATTGCATATTTACATATATTGCATATTAACATATATTGGATATTAACATATATTGGATATTTACATATATTGCATATTTACATATATTGCATATTTACATATATTGCATATTTACATCAATTGCATATTTACATATATTGCATATTTACATATATTAAATGTTTACATATATTGCATATTTACACATATTGCATATTTACATATATTACATATTTACATATATTGCATATTTACATATATTGCATATTTACATATATTGCATATTTACATATATTGCATATTTACATATATTGCATATTTACATATATTGCATATTTACATAAATTGCATATTTACATATATTGCATATTTACATATATTGCATATATTTATATATTGCATATTTACATATATTTCATATTTACATATATTGCATATTTACATATATTGCATATTTACATATATTGCATATTTACATATATTGCATATTTACATATAATGCATATTTACATATATTGCATATTTACATATATTGCATATTTACGTATATTGCATATTTACATGTAATGCATATTTACATATATTGCATATTTGCATATATTGCATATTTACATATAATGCATATGTACATATATTGCATCTTTACATATATTGCATATTTACATATATTGCATATTTACATATAT
This sequence comes from Piscicola geometra, assembly GCA_943735955.1. NCBI lineage: Eukaryota > Metazoa > Annelida > Clitellata > Hirudinida > Piscicolidae > Piscicola > Piscicola geometra. Next base: position 454,692 of record OX030964.1, read on the forward strand.
TGCATATTTACATATATTGCATATTTACATATATTGCATATTTACATATATTGCATATTTACATATATTGCTTATTTACATATATTGCATATTTACATATATTACATATTTACATATATTGCATATTTACATATATTGCATATTTACATATATTGCATATTTACATATATTGCATATTTACATATATTGCATATTTACATATATTGCGTATTTACATATATTGCATATTTACATATATTGCATATTTGCATATATTGCATATTTACATATATTGCATATTTACATATATTAAATGTTTACATATATTGCATATTTACACATATTGCATATTTACATATATTACATATTTACATATATTGCATATTTACATATATTGCATATTTACATATATTGCATATTTACATATATTGCATATTTACATATATTGCATATTTACATATATTGAATATTTACATATATTGCATATTTACATATATTGCATATTTACATATATTGCATGTTTACATATATTGCATATTTACATATATTGCATATTTACATATATTGCATATTTACATATATTAAAAGTTTACATATATTGCATATTTACACATATTGCATATTTACATATATTGCATATTTACATATATTACATATTTACATATATTACATATTTACATATAATTCATATTTACATATATTGCATATTTACATATATTGCATATTTACATATATTGCATATTTACATATATTGCATATTTACATATATTGAATATTTACATATATTGCATATTTACATATATTGCATATTTACATATATTGAATATTTACATATATTGCATATTTACATATATTGCATATTTACATATATTGCATATTTACATATATTGCATATATTTATATATTGCATATTTACATATATTTCATATTTATATATATTGCATATTTACATATATTGCATATTTACATATATTGCATATTTACATATATTGCATATTTACATATAATGCATATTTACATATATTGCATATTTACATATATTGCATATTAACGTATATTGCATATTTACATGTAATGCATATTTACATATATTGCATATTTACATATATTGCATATTTACATATATTGCTTATTTACATATATTGCATATTTACATATATTGCATATTTACATAAATTGCATATTTACATATATTGCATATTTACATATATTGCATATATTTATATATTGCATATTTACATATATTTCATATTTATATATAATGCATATTTACATATATTGCATATTTACATATATTGCATATTTACATAAATTGCATATTTACATATAATGCATATTTACATATATTGCATATTTACATATATTGCATATTTACGTATATTGCATATTTACATGTATTGCATATTTACATTTATTGCATATTTGCATATATTGCATATTTACATATATTGCATATTTACATATATTGCATATTTACATATATTGCATATTTACATATATTGCATATTTACATATATTGCATATTTACATATATTGCATATTTACATTTATTGCATATTTACATATATTGCATATTTACATATATTGCATATTCACATATATTGCATATTTACATATATTGCATATATACATATATTGCATATTTACATATATTGCATATTTACATATATTGCATATTTACGTATATTGCATATTCACATGTATTGCATATTTACATATATTGCATATTTGCATATATTGCATATTTACATATATTGCATATTTACATATATTGCATATTTACATATATTGCATCTTTAAATATATTGCATATTTGCATTCATTGCATATTTACATATATTGCATATTTACATATATTGCATATTTGCATATATTGCATATTTACATATATTGCATATTCACATATATTGCATATTTACATATATTGCATATATACATATATTGCATATTTACATATATTGCATATTTACATATATTGCATATTTACGTATATTGCATATTCACATGTATTGCATATTTACATATATTGCATATATTTATATATTGCATATTTACATATATTTCATATTTATATATAATGCATATTTACATATATTGCATATTTACATATATTGCATATTTACATAAATTGCATATTTACATATAATGCATATTTACATATATTGCATATTTACATATATTGCATATTTACGTATATTGCATATTTACATGTATTGCATATTTACATTTATTGCATATTTGCATATATTGCATATTTACATATATTGCATATTTACATATATTGCATATTTACATATATTGCATATTTACATATATTGCATATTTACATATATTGCATATTTACATATATTGCATATTTACATTTATTGCATATTTACATATATTGCATATTTACATATATTGCATATTCACATATATTGCATATTTACATATATTGCATATATACATATATTGCATATTTACATATATTGCATATTTACATATATTGCATATTTACGTATATTGCATATTCACATGTATTGCATATTTACATATATTGCATATTTGCATATATTGCATATTTACATATATTGCATATTTACATATATTGCATATTTACATATATTGCATCTTTAAATATATTGCATATTTGCATTCATTGCATATTTACATATATTGCATATTTACATATATTGCATATTTGCATATATTGCATATTTACATATAATGCATATTTACATATATTGCATACTTACATATATTGCATATATAAATATATTGCATATTTACATATATTGCATATTTACATATATTGCATATTAACATATATTGGATATTAACATATATTGGATATTTACATATATTGCATATTTACATATATTGCATATTTACATATATTGCATCTTTAAATATATTGCATATTTGCATTCATTGCATATTTACATATATTGCATATTTACATATATTGCATATTTGCATATATTGCATATTTACATATAATGCATATTTACATATATTGCATACTTACATATATTGCATATTAACATATATTGCATATTTACATATATTGCATATTTACATATATTGCATATTAACATATATTGGATATTAACATATATTGGATATTTACATATATTGCATATTTACATATATTGCATATTTACATATATTGCATATTTACATATATTGCATATTTACATATATTGCATATTTACATATATTAAATGTTTACATATATTGCATATTTACACATATTGCATATTTACATATATTACATATTTACATATATTGCATATTTACATATATTGCATATTTACATATATTGCATATTTACATATATTGCATATTTACATATATTGCATATTTACATATATTGCATATTGACATATATTGCATATTTACATAAATTGCATATTTACATATATTGCATATTTACATATATTGCATATATTTATATATTGCATATTTACATATATTTCATATTTACATATATTGCATATTTACATATATTGCATATTTACATATATTGCATATTTACATATATTGCATATTTACATATAATGCATATTTACATATATTGCATATTTACATATATTGCATATTTACGTATATTGCATATTTACATGTAATGCATATTTACATATATTGCATATTTGCATATATTGCATATTTACATATAATGCATATGTACATATATTGCATCTTTACATATATTGCATATTTACATATATTGCATATTTACATATATTGCATATTTACATATATTGCATATTTACATATATTGCATATTTACATATATTGCATATTTACATATATTGCTTATTTACATATATTGCATATTTACATATATTACATATTTACATATATTGCATATTTACATATATTGCATATTTACATATATTGCATATTTACATATATTGCATATTTACATATATTGCATATTTACATATATTGCGTATTTACATATATTGCATATTTACATATATTGCATATTTGCATATATTGCATATTTACATATATTGCATATTTACATATATTAAATGTTTACATATATTGCATATTTACACATATTGCATATTTACATATATTACATATTTACATATATTGCATATTTACATATATTGCATATTTACATATATTGCATATTTACATATATTGCATATTTACATATATTGCATATTTACATATATTGAATATTTACATATATTGCATATTTACATATATTGCATATTTACATATATTGCATGTTTACATATATTGCATATTTACATATATTGCATATTTACATATATTGCATATTTACATATATTAAAAGTTTACATATATTGCATATTTACACATATTGCATATTTACATATATTGCATATTTACATATATTACATATTTACATATATTACATATTTACATATAATTCATATTTACATATATTGCATATTTACATATATTGCATATTTACATATATTGCATATTTACATATATTGCATATTTACATATATTGAATATTTACATATATTGCATATTTACATATATTGCATATTTACATATATTGAATATTTACATATATTGCATATTTACATATATTGCATATTTACATATATTGCATATTTACATATATTGCATATATTTATATATTGCATATTTACATATATTTCATATTTACATATATTGCATATTTACATATATTGCATATTTACATATATTGCATATTTACATATATTGCATATTTACATATATTGCATATTTACATATATTGAATATTTACATATATTGCATATTTACATATATTGCATATTTACATATATTGAATATTTACATATATTGCATATTTACATATATTGCATATTTACATATATTGAATATTTACATATATTGCATATTTACATATATTGCATATTTACATATATTGCATATTTACATATATTGCATATATTTATATATTGCATATTTACATATATTTCATATTTACATATATTGCATATTTACATATATTGCATATTTACATATATTGCATATTTACATATATTGCATATTTACATATAATGCATATTTACATATATTGCATATTTACATATATTGCATATTAACGTATATTGCATATTTACATGTAATGCATATTTACATATATTGCATATTTGCATATATTGCATATTTACATATAATGCATATGTACATATATTGCATCTTTACATATATTGCATATTTACATATATTGCATATTTACATATATTGCATATTTACATATATTGCATATTTACATATATTGCATATTTACATATATTGCATATTTACATATATTGCTTATTTACATATATTGCATATTTACATATATTACATATTTACATATATTGCATATTTACATATATTGCATATTTACATATATTGCATATTTACATATATTGCATATTTACATATATTGCATATTTACATATATTGCATATTTACATATATTGCATATTTGCATATATTGCATATTTACATATATTGCATATTTACATATATTGCATATTTACATATATTGCATCTTTAAATATATTGCATATTTGCATTCATTGCATATTTACATATATTGCATATTTACATATATTGCATATTTGCATATATTGCATATTTACATATATTGCATATTCACATATATTGCATATTTACATATATTGCATATATACATATATTGCATATTTACATATATTGCATATTTACATATATTGCATATTTACGTATATTGCATATTCACATGTATTGCATATTTACATATATTGCATATATTTATATATTGCATATTTACATATATTTCATATTTATATATAATGCATATTTACATATATTGCATATTTACATATATTGCATATTTACATAAATTGCATATTTACATATAATGCATATTTACATATATTGCATATTTACATATATTGCATATTTACGTATATTGCATATTTACATGTATTGCATATTTACATTTATTGCATATTTGCATATATTGCATATTTACATATATTGCATATTTACATATATTGCATATTTACATATATTGCATATTTACATATATTGCATATTTACATATATTGCATATTTACATATATTGCATATTTACATTTATTGCATATTTACATATATTGCATATTTACATATATTGCATATTCACATATATTGCATATTTACATATATTGCATATATACATATATTGCATATTTACATATATTGCATATTTACATATATTGCATATTTACGTATATTGCATATTCACATGTATTGCATATTTACATATATTGCATATTTGCATATATTGCATATTTACATATATTGCATATTTACATATATTGCATATTTACATATATTGCATCTTTAAATATATTGCATATTTGCATTCATTGCATATTTACATATATTGCATATTTACATATATTGCATATTTGCATATATTGCATATTTACATATAATGCATATTTACATATATTGCATACTTACATATATTGCATATATAAATATATTGCATATTTACATATATTGCATATTTACATATATTGCATATTAACATATATTGGATATTAACATATATTGGATATTTACATATATTGCATATTTACATATATTGCATATTTACATATATTGCATCTTTAAATATATTGCATATTTGCATTCATTGCATATTTACATATATTGCATATTTACATATATTGCATATTTGCATATATTGCATATTTACATATAATGCATATTTACATATATTGCATACTTACATATATTGCATATTAACATATATTGCATATTTACATATATTGCATATTTACATATATTGCATATTAACATATATTGGATATTAACATATATTGGATATTTACATATATTGCATATTTACATATATTGCATATTTACATATATTGCATATTTACATATATTGCATATTTACATATATTGCATATTTACATATATTGCATATTTACATATATTAAATGTTTACATATATTGCATATTTACACATATTGCATATTTACATATATTACATATTTACATATATTGCATATTTACATATATTGCATATTTACATATATTGCATATTTACATATATTGCATATTTACATATATTGCATATTTACATATATTGCATATTGACATATATTGCATATTTACATAAATTGCATATTTACATATATTGCATATTTACATATATTGCATATATTTATATATTGCATATTTACATATATTTCATATTTACATATATTGCATATTTACATATATTGCATATTTACATATATTGCATATTTACATATATTGCATATTTACATATAATGCATATTTACATATATTGCATATTTACATATATTGCATATTTACGTATATTGCATATTTACATGTAATGCATATTTACATATATTGCATATTTGCATATATTGCATATTTACATATAATGCATATGTACATATATTGCATCTTTACATATATTGCATATTTACATATATTGCATATTTACATATATTGCATATTTACATATATTGCATATTTACATATATTGCATATTTACATATATTGCATATTTACATATATTGCTTATTTACATATATTGCATATTTACATATATTACATATTTACATATATTGCATATTTACATATATTGCATATTTACATATATTGCATATTTACATATATTGCATATTTACATATATTGCATATTTACATATATTGCGTATTTACATATATTGCATATTTACATATATTGCATATTTGCATATATTGCATATTTACATATATTGCATATTTACATATATTAAATGTTTACATATATTGCATATTTACACATATTGCATATTTACATATATTACATATTTACATATATTGCATATTTACATATATTGCATATTTACATATATTGCATATTTACATATATTGCATATTTACATATATTGCATATTTACATATATTGAATATTTACATATATTGCATATTTACATATATTGCATATTTACATATATTGCATGTTTACATATATTGCATATTTACATATATTGCATATTTACATATATTGCATATTTACATATATTAAAAGTTTACATATATTGCATATTTACACATATTGCATATTTACATATATTGCATATTTACATATATTACATATTTACATATATTACATATTTACATATAATTCATATTTACATATATTGCATATTTACATATATTGCATATTTACATATATTGCATATTTACATATATTGCATATTTACATATATTGAATATTTACATATATTGCATATTTACATATATTGCATATTTACATATATTGAATATTTACATATATTGCATATTTACATATATTGCATATTTACATATATTGCATATTTACATATATTGCATATATTTATATATTGCATATTTACATATATTTCATATTTACATATATTGCATATTTACATATATTGCATATTTACATATATTGCATATTTACATATATTGCATATTTACATATATTGCATATTTACATATATTGAATATTTACATATATTGCATATTTACATATATTGCATATTTACATATATTGAATATTTACATATATTGCATATTTACATATATTGCATATTTACATATATTGAATATTTACATATATTGCATATTTACATATATTGCATATTTACATATATTGCATATTTACATATATTGCATATATTTATATATTGCATATTTACATATATTTCATATTTACATATATTGCATATTTACATATATTGCATATTTACATATATTGCATATTTACATATATTGCATATTTACATATAATGCATATTTACATATATTGCATATTTACATATATTGCATATTAACGTATATTGCATATTTACATGTAATGCATATTTACATATATTGCATATTTGCATATATTGCATATTTACATATAATGCATATGTACATATATTGCATCTTTACATATATTGCATATTTACATATATTGCATATTTACATATATTGCATATTTACATATATTGCATATTTACATATATTGCATATTTACATATATTGCATATTTACATATATTGCTTATTTACATATATTGCATATTTACATATATTACATATTTACATATATTGCATATTTACATATATTGCATATTTACATATATTGCATATTTACATATATTGCATATTTACATATATTGCATATTTACATATATTGCATATTTACATATATTGCGTATTTACATATATTGCATATTTACATATATTGCATATTTGCATATATTGCATATTTACATATATTGCATATTTACATATATTAAATGTTTACATATATTGCATATTTACACATATTGCATATTTACATATATTACATATTTACATATATTGCATATTTACATATATTGCATATTTAGATATATTGCATATTTACATATATTGCATATTTACATAAATTGCATATTTACATATATTGCATATTTACATATATTGAATATTTACATATATTGCATATTTACATATATTGCATATTTACATATATTGCATGTTTACATATATTGCATATTTACATATATTGCATATTTACATATATTGCATATTTACATATATTAAAAGTTTACATATATTGCATATTTACACATATTGCATATTTACATATATTGCATATTTACATATATTACATATTTACATATATTACATATTTACATATAATTCATATTTACATATATTGCATATTTACATATATTGCATATTTACATATATTGCATATTTACATATATTGCATATTTACATATATTGAATATTTACATATATTGCATATTTACATATATTGCATATTTACATATATTGAATATTTACATATATTGCATATTTACATATATTGCATATTTACATATATTGCATATTTACATATATTGCATATTTACATATATTGCATATTTACATATATTGCATCTTTACATATATTGCATATTTACATATATTGCATATTTACATATAATGCATATTTACATATATTGCATCTTTACATATATTGCATATTTACATATATTGCATATTTACATATATTGCATATTTACATATATTGCATATTTACATATATTGCATATTTACATATATTGCATATTTACATATATTGCTTATTTACATATATTGCATATTTACATATATTACATATTTACATATATTGCATATTTACATATATTGCATATTTACATATATTGCATATTTACATATATTGCATATTTACATATATTGCATATTTACATATATTGCATATTTACATATATTGCATATTTACATATATTGCATATTTACATATATTGCATATTTACATATATTGCATATTTACATATATTGCATATTTACATATATTGCATATTTACATATATTGCATATTTACATTTATTGCATATTTACATATATTGCATATTTACATATATTGCATATTTACATATATTGCATATTTACATATATTGCATATTTACATATATTGCATATTTACATATATTGCATATTTACATATATTGCATATTTACATATATTGCATATTTGAATATATTGCATATTTACATATATTGCATATTTACATATATTGCATATTTACATAAATTGCATAGTTACATATATTGCATATTTACATATATTGCATATATTTATATATTGCATATTTACATATATTTCATATTTACATATATTGCATATTTACATATATTGCATATTTACATATATTGCATATTTACATATATTGCATATTTACATATAATGCATATTTACATATATTGCATATTTACATATATTGCATATTTACGTATATTGCATATTTACATGTATTGCATATTTACATCTATTGCATATTTGCATATATTGCATATTTACATATATTGCATATTTACATATATTGCATATTTACATATATTGCATATTTACATATATTGCATATTTACATATATTGCATATTTACATATAATGCATATTTACATTTATTGCATATTTACATATATTGCATATTTACATATATTGCATATTCACATATATTGCATATTTACATATATTGCATATATACATATATTGCATATTTAAATATATTGCATATTTACATATATTGCATATTTACGTATATTGCATATTTACATGTATTGCATATTTACATATATTGCATATTTGCATATATTGCATTTTTACATATATTGCATATTCACATATATTGCTTATTTACATATATTGCATATTTACATATATTGCATATTTACATATATTGCATATTTACATATATTGCATATTTACATATATTGCATATTTACATATATTGCATATTAACATATATTGGTTATTAACAAATATTGGATATTTACATATATTGCATATTTACATATATTGCATATTTACATATATTGCATATTAACATATATTGGATATTAACATATATTGGATATTTACATATATTGCATATTACATATATTGCATATTTACATATATTGCATCTTTAAATATATTGCATATTTACATTCATTGCATATTTACATATATTGCATATTTACATATATTGCATATTTGCATATATTGCATATTTACATATAATGCATATTTACATATATTGCATACTTACATATATTGCATATTAACATATATTGCATATTTACATATATTGCATATTTACATATATTGCATATTAACATATATTGGATATTAACATATATTGGATATTTACATAAATTGCATATTTACATATATTGCATATTTACATATATTGCATATTTACATATATTGCATATTTACATATATTAAACGTTTACATATATTGCATATTTACACATATTGCATATTTACATATATTACATATTTACATATATTGCATATTTACATATATTGCATATTTACATATATTGCATATTTACATATATTGCATATTTACATATATTGCATATTAACATATATTGGTTATTAACAAATATTGGATATTTACATATATTGCATATTTACATATATTGCATATTTACATATATTGCATATTAACATATATTGGATATTAACATATATTGGATATTTACATATATTGCATATTTACATATATTGCATATTTACATATATTGCATCTTTAAATATATTGCATATTTACATTCATTGCATATTTACATATATTGCATATTTACATAAATTGCATATTTACATATATTGCATATTTACATATATTGCATATATTTATATATTGCATATTTACATATATTTCATATTTACATATATTGCATATTTACATATATTGCATATTTACATATATTGCATATTTACATATATTGCATATTTACATATAATGCATATTTACATATATTGCATATTTACATTTATTGCATATTTACGTATATTGCATATTTACATGTATTGCATATTTACATATATTGCATATTTGCATATATTGCATATTTACATATAATGCATATGTACATATATTGCATCTTTACATATATTGCATATTTACATATATTGCATATTTACATATATTGCATATTTACATATATTGCATATTTACATATATTGCATATTTAGATATATTGCATATTTACATATATTGCTTATTTACATATATTGCATATTTACATATATTACATACTTACATATATTGCATATTTACATATATTGCATATTTACATATATTGCATATTTACATATATTGCATATTTACATATATTGCATATTTACATATATTGCAAATTTACATATATTGCATATTTACATATATTGCATATTTACATATATTGCATATTTACATATATTGCATATTTACATATATTGCATATTTACATATATTAAATGTTTACATATATTGCATATTTACACATATTGCATATTTACATATATTACATATTTACATATATTGCATATTTAAATATATTGCATATTTACATATATTGCATATTTACATATATTGCATATTTACATATATTGCATATTTACATATATTGAATATTTACATATATTGCATATTTACATATATTGCATATTTACATATATTGCATATTTACATATATTGCATATTTACATATATTGCATATTTACATATATTGCATATTTACATATATTGCATATTTACATATATTGCATATTTACATATATTAAATGTTTACATATATTGCATATTTACACATATTGCATATTTACATATATTGCATATTTACATATATTACATATTTACATATATTACATATTCACATATATTGCATATTTACATATATTGCATATTTACATATATTGCATATTTACATATATTGCATATTTACATATATTGCATACTTACATATATTGAATATTTACATATATTGCATATTTACATATATTGCATATTTACATATATTGCATATTTACATATATTGCATATTTACATTTATTGCATATTTACATATATTGCATATTTACATTTATTGCATATTTACATATATTGCATATTTACATATATTGCATATTTACATATATTGCATATTTACATATATTGCATATTAACATATATTGGTTATTAACAAATATTGGATATTTACATATATTGCATATTTACATATATTGCATATTTACATATATTGCATATTAACATATATTGGATATTAACATATATTGGATATTTACATATATTGCATATTTACATATATTGCATATTTACATATATTGCATCTTTAAATATATTGCATATTTACATTCATTGCATATTTACATATATTGCATATTTACATATATTGCATATTTGCATATATTGAATATTTACATATAATGCATATTTACATATATTGCATACTTACATATATTGCATATTAACATATATTGCATATTTACATATATTGCATATTTACATATATTGCATATTAACATATATTGGATATTAACATATATTGGATATTTACATATATTGCATATTTACATATATTGCATATTTACATATATTGCATATTTACATATATTGCATATTTACATATATTAAATGTTTACATATATTGCATATTTACACATATTGCATATTTACATATATTACATATTTACATATATTGCATATTTACATATATTGCATATTTACATATATTGCATATTTACATATATTGCATATTTACATATATTGCATATTTACATATATTGCATATTTACATAAATTGCATATTTATATATATTGCATATTTACATATATTGCATATATTTATATATTGCATATTTACATATATTTCATATTTACATATATTGCATATTTACATATATTGCATATTTACATATATTGCATATTTACATATATTGCATATTTACATATAATGCATATTTACATATATTGCATATTTACATTTATTGCATATTTACGTATATTGCATATTTACATGTATTGCATATTTACATATATTGCATATTTGCATATATTGCATATTTACATATAATGCATATGTACATATATTGCATCTTTACATATATTGCATATTTACATATATTGCATATTTACATATATTGCATATTTACATATATTGCATATTTACATATATTGCATATTTAGATATATTGCATATTTACATATATTGCTTATTTACATATATTGCATATTTACATATATTACATACTTACATATATTGCATATTTACATATATTGCATATTTACATATATTGCATATTTACATATATTGCATATTTACATAAATTGCATATTTACATATATTGCAAATTTACATATATTGCATATTTACATATATTGCATATTTACATATATTGCATATTTACATATATTGCATATTTACATATATTGCATATTTACATATATTAAATGTTTACATATATTGCATATTTACACATATTGCATATTTACATATATTACATATTTACATATATTGCATATTTAAATATATTGCATATTTACATATATTGCATATTTACATATATTGCATATTTACATATATTGCATATTTACATATATTGAATATTTACATATATTGCATATTTACATATATTGCATATTTACATATATTGCATATTTACATATATTGCATATTTACATATATTGCATATTTACATATATTGCATATTTACATAAATTGCATATTTACATATATTAAATGTTTACATATATTGCATATTTACACATATTGCATATTTACATATATTGCATATTTACATATATTACATATTTACATATATTACATATTCACATATATTGCATATTTACATATATTGCATATTTACATATATTGCATATTTACATATATTGCATATTTACATATATTGCATACTTACATATATTGAATATTTACATATATTGCATATTTACATATATTGCATATTTACATATATTGCATATTTACATATATTGCATATTTACATTTATTGCATATTTACATATATTGCATATTTACATATATTAAATAATTACATATATTGCATATTTACACATATTGCATATTTACATATATTGCATATTTACATATATTACATATTTACATATATTGCATATTTACATATATTGCATATTTACATTTATTGCATGCTAACATATATTGCATATTTACATATATTGCATATTTACATATATTGCATATTTACATATATTGCATATTTACATATATTGCATATTTACATATATTGCATATATACATATATTGCATATTTACATATATTGCATATTTACATATATTGCATATTTACATATATTAAATGTTTACATATATTGCATATTTACACATATTGCATATTTACATATATTGCATATTAACATATATTGGTTATTAACAAATATTGGATATTTACATATATTGCATATTTACATATATTGCATATTTACACATATTGCATATTTACATATATTGCATATTTACATAAATTACATATTTACATATATTGGATATTTACATATATTGCATATTTACATATATTGCATATTTACATATATTGCATATTTACATATATTGCATATTTACATATATTGCATCTTTAAATATATTGGATATTTACATATATTGCATATTTACATATATTGCATATTTACATATATTGCATCTTTGAATATATTGCATATTTACATATATTGCATATTTACATATATTGCACATTTACATATATTGCATATTTGCATATATTGCATATTTACATATAATGCATATTTACATATATTGCATACTTACATATATTGCATATTTACATATATTGCATATTTACATATATTGCATATTTACATATATTGCAAATTTACATATATTGGATATTAACATATATTGGATATTTACATATATTGCATATTTACATATATTGCATATTTACATATATTGCATATTGCATATTGCATATTAACATATATTAAATGTTTACATATATTGCATATTTACACATATTGCATATTTACATATATTACATATTTACATATATTGCATATTTACTTATATTGCATATTTACATATATTGCATATTTACATATATTGCATATTTACATATATTGCATATTTACATATAATGCATTTTTACATATATTGCATTTTTACATATATTGCATATTTACATATATTGCATATTTACATATATTGCATATTTACATATATTGCATATTTACATATATTGCATATTTACATATATTAAATGTTTACATATATTGCATATTTACACATATTGCATATTTACATATATTGCATATTTACATATATTACATATTTACATATATTGCATATTTACATATATTGCATATTTACATTTATTGCATATTTACATATATTGCATATTTACATATATTGCATATTTACATATATTGCATATTTACATATATTGCATATTTACATATATTGCATATTTACATATATTGCATATTTACATATATTGCATATTTACATATATTGCATATTTACACATATTGCATATTTACATATATTGCATATTTACATAAATTACATATTTACATATATTGCATATTTACATATATTGCATATTTACATATATTGCATATTTACATATATTGCATATTTACATATATTGCATATTTACATATATTGCATCTTTAAATATATTGGATATTTACATATATTGCATATTTACATATATTGCATATTTACATATATTGCATCTTTGAATATATTGCATATTTACATATATTGCATATTTACATATATTGCACATTTACATATATTGCATATTTACACATATTGCATATTTACATATAATGCATATTTACATATATTGCATACTTACATATATTGCATATTTACATATATTGCATATTTACATATATTGCATATTTACATATATTGCAAATTTACATATATTGGATATTAACATATATTGGATATTTACATATATTGCATATTTACATATATTGCATATTTACATATATTGCCTATTGCATATTGCATATTAACATATATTAAATGTTTACATATATTGCATATTTACACATATTGCATATTTACATATATTACATATTTACATATATTGCATATTTACTTATATTGCATATTTACATATATTGCATATTTACATATATTGCATATTTACATATATTGCATATTTACATATAATGCATTTTTACATATATTGCATTTTTACATATATTGCATATTTACATATATTGCATATTTACATATATTGCATATTTACATATATTGCATATTTACATATATTGCATATTTACATATATTAAATGTTTACATATATTGCATATTTACACATATTGCATATTTACATATATTGCATATTTACATATATTACATATTTACATATATTGCATATTTACATATATTGCATATTTACATTTATTGCATATTTACATATATTGCATATTTACATATATTGCATATTTACATATATTGCATATTTACATATATTGCATATTTACATATATTGCATATTTACATATATTGCATATTTACATATATTGCATATTTACATATATTGCATATTTACATATATTGCATATTTACATATATTGCATATTTACATATATTGCATATTTACATATATTGCATATTTAACCCTAATTCTAACCCTAACCCTAACCCTAACCCTAACCCTAACCCTAACCCTAACCCTAACCCTAACCCTAACCCTAACTTTAATCCTAACCCTAACCCTAACCCTAACCCTAACCCTAATCCTAACCCTAACCCTAACCCTAACCCTAACCCTAACCCTAACTCTAACCCTAACCCTAACCCTAACCCTAACCCTAACCCTAACCATAACCCTTACCCTAACCCTAACCCTAACCCTAACCTAACCCTAATCCTAACCCTAACCCTAACCCTAACCCTAACCCTAACCCTAACCATATTTACATATATTGCATATTTACACATATTGCATCTTTACATATATTGCATATTTACATATTTTGCATATTTACATATATTGCATCTTTAAATATATTGCATATTTACATATTTTGCATATTTACATATATTGCATATTTACATATATTGCATATTTGCATATATTGCATATTTACATATAACGCATATTTACATATATTGCATACTTACATATATTGCATATTTACATATATTGCATATTTACATATATTGCATATTTACATATATTGCATATTTACATATATTGCATATTTACATATATTGCATATTTACATATATTGCATATTTACATATATTGCATACTTACATATATTGCATATATACATATATTGCATATTTACATATATTGCATATTTACATATATTGCATATTTACATATTTTGCATATTTACATATATTGCATATTTACATATATTGCATATTTACATATATTGCATATTTACATATATTGCATCTTTAAATATATTGCATATTTACCTATATTGCATATTTACATATATTGCATATTTACATATATTGCATATTTGCATATATTGCATATTTACATATAATGCATATTTACATATATTGCATATTTACATATATTGCATATATACATATATTGCATATTTACATATATTGCATATTTACATATATTGCATATTTACATATTTTGCATATTAACATATATTGGATATTTACATATATTGCATATTTACATATATTGCATATTTACATATATTACATCTTTAAATATATTGCATATTTACATATATTGCATATTTACATATATTGCATATTTACATATATTGCATATTTGCATATATTGCATATTTACATATAATGCATATTTACATATATTGCATATTTACATATATTGCAAATTTACATATATTGGATATTAACATATATTGGATATTTACATATATTGCATATTTACATATATTGCATATTTACATATATTGCATATTGCATATTGCATATTTACATATATTAAATGTTTACATATATTGCATATTTACACATATTGCATATTTACATATATTACATATTTAAATATATTGCATATTTACTTATATTGCATATTTACATATATTGCATATTTACATATATTGCATATTTACATATATTGCATATTTACATATAATGCATATGTACATATATTGCATATTTACATATATTGCATATTTACATATATTGCATATTTACATATAATGCATATTTACATATATTGCATATTTACATATATTGCATATTTACATATATTGCATATATACATATATTGCATATTTACATATATTGCATATTTACATATATTGCATATTTACATATTTTGCATATTAACATATATTGGATATTTATATATATTGCATATTTACATATATTGCATATTTACATATATTGCATCTTTAAATATATTGCATATTTACATATATTGCATATTTACATATATTGCATATTTACATATATTGCATATTTGCATATATTGCATATTTACATATAATGCATATTTACATATATTGCATACTTACATATATTGCATATTTACATATATTGCATATTTACATATATTGCATATTTACATATATTGCAAATTTACATATATTGGATATTAACATATATTGGATATTTACATATATTGCATATTTACATATATTGCATATTTACATATATTGCATATTGCATATTGCATATTTACATATATTAAATGTTTACATATATTGCATATTTACACATATTGCATATTTACATATATTACATATTTACATATATTGCATATTTACTTATATTGCATATTTACATATATTGCATATTTACATATATTGCATATTTACATATATTGCATATTTACATATAATGCATATTTACATATATTGCATATTTACATATATTGCATATTTACATATATTGCATATTTACATATAATGCATATTTACATATATTGCATATTTACATATATTGCATATTTACATATATTAAATGTTTACATATATTGCATATTTACACATATTGCATATTTACATATATTGCATATTTACATATATTACATATTTACATATATTGCATATTTACATATATTGCATATTTACATTTATTGCATATTTACATATATTGCATATTTACATATATTGCATATTTACATATATTGCATATTTACATATATTGCATATTTACATATATTGCATATTTACATATATTGCATATTTACATATATTGCATATTTAACCCTAATTCTAACCCTAACCCTAACCCTAACCCTAACCCTAACCCTAACCCTAACCCTAACCCTAACTTTAATCCTAACCCTAACCCTAACCCTAACCCTAACCCTAATCCTAACCCTAACCCTAACCCTAACCCTAACCCTAACCCTAACCCTAACCCTAACCCTAACCCTAACCCTAACCATAACCCTTACCCTAACCCTAACCCTAACCCTAACCTAACCCTAATCCTAACCCTAACCCTAACCCTAACCCTAACCCTAACCCTAACCATATTTACAAATATTGCATATTTACACATATTGCATCTTTACATATATTGCATATTTACATATATTGCATATTTACATATATTGCATCTTTAAATATATTGCATATTTACATATTTTGCATATTTACATATATTGCATATTTACATATATTGCATATTTGCATATATTGCATATTTACATATAATGCATATTTACATATATTGCATACTTACATATATTGCATATTTACATATATTGCATATTTACATATATTGCATATTTACATATATTGCATATTTACATATATTGCATATTTACATATATTGCATATTTACATATATTGCATATTTGCATATATTGCATATTTACATATAATGCATATTTACATATATTGCATATTTACATATATTGCATATATACATATATTGCATATTTACATATATTGCATATTTACATATATTGCATATTTACATATATTGCATATTTATATATATTGCATATTTACATATATTGCATATTTACATATATTGCATATTTGCATATATTGCATATTTACATATAATGCATATTTACATATATTGCATATTTACATATATTGCATATTTACATATATTGCATATTTACATATATTGCAAATTTACATATATTGGATATTAACATATATTGGATATTTACATATATTGCATATTTACATATATTGCATATTTACATATATTGCATATTGCATATTGCATATTTACATATATTAAATGTTTACATATATTGCATATTTACACATATTGCATATTTACATATATTACATATTTACATATATTGCATATTTACTTATATTGCATATTTACATATATTGCATATTTACATATATTGCATATTTACATATATTGCATATTTACATATAATGCATATTTACATATATTGCATATTTACATATATTGCATATTTACATATATTGCATATTTACATATATTGCATATTTACATATATTGCATATTTACATATATTGCATATTTACATATATTAAATGTTTACATATATTGCATATTTACACATATTGCATATTTACATATATTGCATATTTACATATATTACATATTTACATATATTGCATATTTACATATATTGCATATTTACATTTATTGCATATTTACATGTATTGCATATTTACATATATTGCATATTTACATATATTGCATATTTACATATATTGCATATTTACATATATTGCATATTTACATATATTGCATATTTACATATATTGCATATTTACATATATTGCATATTTACATATATTGCATATTTACATATATTGCATATTTACATATATTAAATGTTTACATATATTGCATATTTACATATATTGCATATTTACATATATTGCATATTTACATATATTGCATATTTACATATATTGCATATTTACATATATTAAATGTTTACATATATTGCATATTTACACATATTGCATATTTACATATATTGCATATTTACATATATTACATATTTACATATATTGCATATTTACTTATATTGCATATTTACATATATTGCATATTTACATATATTGCATATTTACATATATTGCATATTTACATATAATGCATATTTACATATATTGCATATTTACATATATTGCATATTTACATATATTGCATATTTACATATATTGCATATTTACATATATTGCATATTTACATATATTGCATATTTACATATATTAAATGTTTACATATATTGCATATTTACACATATTGCATATTTACATATATTGCATATTTACATATATTACATATTTACATATATTGCATATTTACATATATTGCATATTTACATTTATTGCATATTTACATGTATTGCATATTTACATATATTGCATATTTACATATATTGCATATTTACATATATTGCATATTTACATATATTGCATATTTACATATATTGCATATTTACATATATTGCATATTTACATATATTGCATATTTACATATATTGCATATTTACATATATTGCATATTTACATATATTGCATATTTACATATATTGCATATTTACATATATTGCATATTTACATATATTGCATATTTACATATATTGCATATTTACATATATTGCATATTTACATATATTGCATATTTAACCCTAATTCTAACCCTAACCCTAACCCTAACCCTAACCCTAACCCTAACCCTAACCCTAACCCTAACCCTAACTTTAATCCTAACCCTAACCCTAACCCTAACCCTAACCCTAATCCTAACCCTAACCCTAACCCTAACCCTAACCCTAACCCTAACCCTAACCCTAACCCTAACCCTAACCATAACCCTTACCCTAACCCTAACCCTAACCCTAACCTAACCCTAATCCTAACCCTAACCCTAACCCTAACCCTAACCCTAACCCTAACCATATTTACATATATTGCATATTTACACATATTGCATCTTTACATATATTGCATATTTACATATATTGCATATTTACATATATTGCATCTTTAATTATATTGCATATTTACATATTTTGCATATTTACATATATTGCATATTTACATATATTGCATATTTGCATATATTGCATATTTACATATAATGCATATTTACATATATTGCATACTTACATATATTGCATATTTACATATAATGCATATTTACATATATTGCATATTTACATATATTGCATATTTACATATATTGCATATTTACATATATTGCATATTTATATATATTGCATATTTACATATATTGCATATTTACATATATTGCATATTTGCATATATTGCATATTTACATATAATGCATATTTACATATATTGCATATTTACATATATTGCATATTTACATATATTGCATTTTTACATATATTGCAAATTTACATATATTGGATATTAACATATATTGGATATTTACATATATTGCATATTTACATATATTGCATATTTACATATATTGCATATTGCATATTGCATATTTACATATATTAAATGTTTACATATATTGCATATTTACACATATTGCATATTTACATATATTACATATTTACATATATTGCATATTTACTTATATTGCATATTTACATATATTGCATATTTACATATATTGCATATTTACATATATTGCATATTTACATATAATGCATATTTACATATATTGCATATTTACATATATTGCATATTTACATATATTGCATATTTACATATATTGCATATTTACATATATTGCATATTTACATATATTGCATATTTACATATATTAAATGTTTACATATATTGCATATTTACACATATTGCATATTTACATATATTGCATATTTACATATATTACATATTTACATATATTGCATGTTTACATATATTGCATATTTACATTTATTGCATATTTACATGTATTGCATATTTACATATATTGCATATTTACATATATTGCATATTTACATATATTGCATATTTACATATATTGCATATTTACATATATTGCATATTTACATATATTGCATATTTACATATATTGCATATTTACATATATTGCATATTTACATATATTGCATATTTATATATATTAAATGTTTACATATATTGCATATTTACATATATTGCATATTTACATATATTGCATATTTACATATATTGCATATTTACATATATTGCATATTTACATATATTAAATGTTTACATATATTGCATATTTACACATATTGCATATTTACATATATTGCATATTTACATATATTACATATTTACATATATTGCATATTTACTTATATTGCATATTTACATATATTGCATATTTACATATATTGCATATTTACATATATTGCATATTTACATATAATGCATATTTACATATATTGCATATTTACATATATTGCATATTTACATATATTGCATATTTACATATATTGCATATTTACATATATTGCATATTTACATATATTGCATATTTACATATATTAAATGTTTACATATATTGCATATTTACACATATTGCATATTTACATATATTGCATATTTACATATATTACATATTTACATATATTGCATATTTACATATATTGCATATTTACATTTATTGCATATTTACATGTATTGCATATTTACATATATTGCATATTTACATATATTGCATATTTACATATATTGCATATTTACATATATTGCATATTTACATATATTGCATATTTACATATATTGCATATTTACATATATTGCATATTTACATATATTGCATATTTACATATATTGCATATTTACATATATTGCATATTTACATATATTGCATATTTACATATATTGCATATTTAACCCTAATTCTAACCCTAACCCTAACCCTAACCCTAACCCTAACCCTAACCCTAACCCTAACCCTAACCCTAACCCTAACCCTAACTTTAATCCTAACCCTAACCCTAACCCTAACCCTAACCCTAATCCTAACCCTAACCCTAACCCTAACCCTAACCCTAACCCTAACCCTAACCCTAACCCTAACCCTAACCCTAACCATAACCCTTACCCTAACCCTAACCCTAACCCTAACCTAACCCTAATCCTAACCCTAACCCTAACCCTAACCCTAACCCTAACCCTAACCATATTTACATATATTGCATATTTACACATATTGCATCTTTACATATATTGCATATTTACATATATTGCATATTTACATATATTGCATCTTTAAATATATTGCATATTTACATATATTGCATATTTACATATATTGCATATTTACATATATTG